>CM040421.1:20691546-20727022 GCA_022702705.1 Papilionanthe hookeriana x Papilionanthe teres
TACACCAAAAGTATGTTAGATTTTTATATATATAAATTGTACTCATTTTTGGTGATATTGCACTTTAAAAGAAGATATTTTTAATGTTTTGTTGCAGGTATGATGTTTTTAGATGTTTGGAGCAAATGAAAATAAAAAGGAATGAATTTGGAGCAAAAAAAGAGACAAAATGGAAAAATCAGCCTACTGGCGCCAGAATGGGTACAACCTGGGTTTGATTAGCGCTGATTTAGAGATTTTAAGGTGACAGGCTGAAATCCCCAATTTGGTCCTGATGTTTGGTAACTAAAGCTAGGATTAGCCGTCAGATGAAGGGAAGTGGGAGCTCTGAAGAGATAGCCAGTATCCTCCCATCCTAACAATGGATTTAGGGACTAAGCCTAAGATTTGCCAATGTTCTTTACAAAACTCTGAAGAGGGTAAAAAATATGAATGCTTCTATTTGGCACAATACAAAACTTTATCAATATATATCATTCACTCATCATAGTATCATTGTAAGGGGAAAGATGCTTTCCATATTTAAACCTTTCAATACAAAACTTTGTCTGTGTTAGTTAATTCTGTCTAGAATTTAGAAAGTAACTTTAGTTAACTTAGATTTAAGTCATCTTTACACTAGCAACTTTAATATTTCCTGAACGTGCATTGTAAATTAAATATTGGATTTCTGTATTAAACTTTGAAAAGTTCCAATCTTTTTCGTGGGATCGATAACCATGACTCTACTAGAGCTCTGTATTACTTGAACGATACGTATACTTGCGTATACGAGTGACTACCTAATTATTAAAATCAACATTACTTTGAAACTGAACTAAAACTACCTTTTAAATATTTATTTGTGTGGCAGCGCACCGATCAGTGACATATCCTAGGAAAGTAGGAAAAGCATCGTACTCTGCATATATGTGCTTGATTCTAGTTCTATACATTAATGAATTCGAAATTAAGGTACGGGATACAAGCAGCTGTTCCTAGTCCTCGTCAAGTGGTTCAGTGCGTCATGTGCCTCAGAACCTGTGCCCATACCTTATTTCGAACAATAACTCAATCTTAGAAATTCTATCAAATACATGATCAAATCATAAGAAAGACTCGACCTGCAGAAAAGGTTAGCATGGGTTATACCATACAACGCATATGCTAAGAAGCACATGCAGAAAGGGGTTAGTATATAAATCATTACATTGCTATCCCTTTTTATACCAGTGTGTGAAAATATATTTGGCATGAATTCCTGCGGAAGACCGCCCTAATATACTATCATCCATATCAAAATTAATGAACATGTAAGCAATCCAAAAGCACAAAAGTTGATACCTGGCTCGTGCAACAAACTAGTAGAGAGCCATAGCCAGGACATCGAAAAAGACTACCAAGTATCCAAATCCTTATCCTAGCACACCATCTACCGAGAAGTGTCATTGCTAGCATCTAAGTGTATGGTCAAGTCTTTAGTTACCTTATGACTTTGACGAGGTCGCCATACTAGCCCCATCCTAAAGATCTATGAGATCTAATATTTGTCACCCAAAGAGTTTTAAAATATTTGGTCTTACATATGGCCTATCATGCTAATTACATATTTTTAAAAATTTGATGGCTAATTAAATGCAACATTTAAGGTGACATATGTTAGTTCTTCCTAGCCTGCATCCCTGGCCTTGATCTCGGATGTGCGGGCAAAAAGAACTTCCACCATCTCGTTGTAAAGGATTGGTGGGAGATCGTTGATAAGAAGTCCCGCCCTTGCAATCCTTTGGAATCTTCAATCTTACTTGTCATGACATCTCTGGAAAAGATGGTCCTCTTTGGAGGAGCGTAGTAGGCGGCGTCTTCACGGATGCCAACTTCATGTATCGAGAATAATTGTAAATATCCCTTTATACAATGCTCTTGTCTTTCTTTACAATATTTGATGCCTTTGGTGTAGCGACGATGGGACCATATTGTACTCGTGAATCCAATGTCTACCAAGTAGAGCATTGAACGAGGTCTCAGTGTCAAGGATATGGAATTTCACAGTCTTTACTAGATCACTGACCCTCATTAATAGCGTTATCGACCCAAGTACTCATTCTCCTTTCTGGTTGAATCCTTTAACAACATCTTATCCACGATGAGCTTCTGAGCATTGATGTTCAAGTAAGCTAACGTCCGTAGACTCATTATTTTGAGCGATGCTCCTGGATCCACCAAACCCTCGAAAGCACGAACCTATCAATGCTGACTGAAATATGGAGAGGGCGGTTATGGTCGGTAGTACAGAATAATAATTCTTCATTGGCGAAAGTAACCCCAAAATGTTCCTTTAATGAGCAAACTTCATATGAGGATGTGCTAGCCAGTTAAGCTAAGCAAAATTTTAGATTAAGTAGAGCCTTGATCAAAGTTTCTCTCATCTCCTTTGATAGGATCAAAGCGTCGTAAATACTTATTTTGGCTAGCAACTTTCTAAGATGAGCTAGAATGTTATAAAATACTTTATTTGAACTTCCTACTTCTTCTTAAGTATGGGTTTGTTGGCGGAGGCGGCTCCATCTGAGTAACTACTTACTTTTCCTTTTTCGTAGGAGTCACTCTCAGGGGTAGCACTTTCCCACTTCTTAAATTTCACTTATGTTATCTCTTCCATTTTCTGAATTGAACTCAAGGGTATTGATGCTGTGGCTAACTCTTCAAGCATTGATTCTGAATCGGAAAGGTCCAAGTTGATTGTCATTGGTGTTCCTTTGTACTTGAGGACCGGTCCCTTGCTTCACGAGCTGTCGTAGCCAGTGTTGTTGATGTATTCTTCACCTTTGCTGAGGTATTCATCAGGGTCTTGTATAATTTTAAGGATCATCTTGGGAATCGAATTCAGGGTTAAATTGGTCATGGTCAGTTACGTCACTAGAGACAGTTAAAACTTAGCCAAAATTGTAATTCTTAGAATTATAAGGCCCCAGAGGGGCATAGAGAAAATCGTATAGAGTCAGTGGTTTGAGGGATTTCTCCCCCAAATCTGAAACAATCAATCAAACAGGGGCAGCCCCTATCCTTTCCTGCATATTATCGGTCCTTGTTTTGTCGATGACTGCCTTCTTTGTCTCCTATTGCAGCGGCTTGTCCGGCGTAATGGCTAGCACTAGTTTGGCGAGTTGCAAACTTTGAGTTGAGGCTTGCGCTGAGGTGATCTAAATCTGTTCTAGTATCTTCTTGAAGGGTATAGTCCAAACTGTGCTCCATCCATCGTCCATTGTGTACTGACTATCGGAGTAATTGGCTTGGTTGAAATCATATTTACAGAACCTTTTTCAAGTTCTTTTAAATATTTTTTTGGAATTGTTATATTTCAACTTTTGAAATTCTTTTCAAGCCAATCATTAAAGCTGAAGCAACCCTCTGTGGTATGTCTGTGGGATGGATAATAGTTGGGTTGATCATTCTTATTGACTTCCTCTAGTTTCTTCAGCTCAGACGACTTGAACTCTGGCTTCTTAATCAGGTTCCTAAACTTCTTCGCCATTGACTCATCTTTAAAAGAATATACTTGCTTAGTCGGTCTACTATTGACGGACCCTGTTCTCTATCTACCCTGTACAGTTTCTGTTGAGATGACAGTAGACCAGGTTGGCTTTACTACTGAGCATATTGTTGGCTATGTTGTTGTGGCTGCTGAATATAATTTTGAGATGGTTCGGTCTGAATCTCCATAGGCTGCTTGCCCTTGTTCACCGCTTCCACTGTCATGGACTTCTCATATGCTTTCACTAATCTTGGCTTTTCAATTCTCTCTAGGGATTTTGTATGCTTGGCATCCTCTTGTAAGCTGCTGGCCTTACTGAGTAGCTTTTTAAATGACTTAATTGTAAGTCTTTTAAGCATGAAAGTTATCAGACCATGGATACCCTTAAGTAAAACCTCAATTGCATGTCGTTCCTGCAACTGTGACTTACCCTTTATGCTGAGATTTCTCCAACGTAGAATATACTCCACTAACGTCTTCGTGGGTTTCTGATGTCCATTGTAAGATCTCTAATGTTGATGTGATGCTGAGCTCCAATAAATATTTTTACAAACAAGTTCCTAATTTTGTATACGTCTTGATCGATTCTTAAGACTATTTTACATACCAATCAAATGCAACCCTGAAATACTGCTCACGAACAGGCAGAAAATAATGGCTCATTACCTCTCGTGTTGCAGCAGTTTGCTCGGAAGTACGCAACTTACTGGCGGAAATTGCCCCTTCCATCGAAAGTCTTAAAGATTGGTGTTACAAAAATTTTAGGAAACAATATAGCATCAAATTCCTTCAGGTAGAGTCTATCCCTTGAAACCAATGTGCCCCATTTCGATTGAGCTAAGGCTAATTTTACTTGTTATACAAAAATTTGCTTAATATCACTTTTTGGCACCATTTTCTGAGTCAAATCTTTCTTTGACGACTCATCTCTATTGGCAGAAGTAAACACTTTCCTTTCATCTGTAATGTGTACAATCTATTGCTGGTTCACCTCCGGTAATGCTTCCTATTGTGATTGTGACTTCCCTTGTATTGTGGCCATGTTGGCTATGGTGGAGGCCATTTCCTCCATTTTATTACATTCGTCGAATATGCTCATCCCTTAGTTGGAAGACCCTATGCGACTCCTCCATAGCGTTCTCCACAACAAATGGCGGAGCATCGGGCACAGATGACATGGTTAGGGTCTCAATGACATTGATTCTAGCGAATTCTTCATCCATGTAGTCTGACAAGTCGTACTCCTCGTCATCGAAATGCATTCCTCATTCTTTGGTCAATTCTATGATTAAAGCTCAGAGTATTCCCAGCTTAACGTCGACTTCCATTCCTTTGGTTATTTTGAGATACATCGGGGCTTCCTGAAGGTCCTTCCCTCCTGCTATAATCTTTGGAGAAGTTGTAACGGTGGTGATCGGAGCATCAGACTCATGATCCACCTCGAGAGAACGCTCCCCTGACTATTCCAAAAGTACCGGTCTGGCGACTCTTGGTATCCACACTTTCTTTCCTGACGTCGATGCTTTGAGAAGGGGCGTCTCAATAGTGACATTGGCGTGTCAACAAGATGTTTGCTACTTAACGTGCATACCCGATACAGTGGTAAACGATCTTTTTCCATTATTGTTCTTTGGAGATTCTTCATAAATAGCAGCAAGCGATACTTTCAAACCCAGACGAGACTTGGCTGATCTACACCCTATACACTTTTGAACAACAATAGTAGCATCTGTGACGATGGCAACAGTATCGAAACGGTCTCCAAAACAGAATCTGACGAGAACACGAGACAAGGGTGTCTTTGTTGATTTTTGGGATGGACAGGCAGGCTTGTCATTCTTCAAGATTTCATTCTTCATTTGTGGCAATACAGCGCATCCCATTCCATTCAAAAGCTCAGCGACGGAACAACATTCTTTATCGGCTAATTTCCTGAAAGTTGGACGGACTTGGATGAGAGGTGTGGTCCTCTCCCCTACATTCTTGTGATCATGTGGTGGTGGTAGCGCAGCAGCAATCCTATAGACACTTTCATCCCCAGTAAAAGTGGACAACAGATGAAACCTGATCCCTTCGAGGAGAGGTGAGTTTTCAAGCCCTTTTGTTTCCTCTGACTGAGGAATTGTCTCGGTGAGGGCTAATCTTGCGGTTTTGGCTCTTACGGCCTTCAAATACTTCTACTGCAGTTTCTTCTCTGTGCCATAGTCAGCAACATCTCTTTCGAGCTGGAACCAATCTCGAAGACTGACTATGCATAAGCAAACACATCATCATAATCTTCCTCAAACAGAATATATTTTCCTTTGACGGATAGAGCGTTAGCACAGTGTCGGCAGTAGAGCTGAAGACTCTCCTTGGTACATGAAAGACATTTTATAGTTACGGGACGACAGACTTAACATGAGTCTCCCTAATCTTGGGTTTCTTCATTTCAGGGAAATCAGACTTGCCATTCGGGCCATATTCGGAGACGGGTTCAGCTATTTCTGGTGGGGCAGTTTTCATGATCATATATGACGCTTTTCCAAGTATGACTTCAACCTCATCGAAGTCGGTGCCAAACTTAATCATTGCTCCTCCGTAGAATGCAGATTTATCATGGGGCAAGCTTCCATCGAACGAGAAGATCAATTTTGGTGATGCCATTTGCATCTACCAGTTGAAGAATTCCAAGAGTTAGTAATGGTCTATACTTTGTAATTCTAGTAAAAACACTAAAATCAAAGTAACTGAGCAATTTTCTTTTATGTATATTTTTATTTTGAGTTTGCTTTATGCATATTATTTTGATATTTTCATCTTATTTTATCTTTATTTCCGATTTTTTAGAGCATAGTTTTTTTTATCTTTTTCTTTATTGATGTTACGGTGTTAATGGATTTCGCTTAATTTTGATGTCTAAATGCAAAGTACGAAAGTAAAGATTTGGTTTAATTTGCCAATTGCAAGTCAACCCTGAGTGACATAGAGTAAAGTGAAATTCAGGACCCAGTGTAGGGCTGACTTCACAACGCACCTCGCTTAATCAAACTTTGCCAACACACTTATTGGGGGTCCGACCCCGCACAAGAATTTAAGGATTCCTAAACCCCTATGTTTAAGGATGTTTAACAGGCGGTCCTGGAATCAAAGAAAAGTTGACCGTGCTTGCCCAAAAATGAAATGAGCAAAGCATGTCAGCGGAAGAATGGCAATTCAAATCATGAGGGAAACAGACACATTGCCGATGTATGACGAAAAACCTTTTGATCATAATGTGGAGAGAAGAGCTAGTCCCGAACAGAGTCGCCAGAAGTTGTCAGTCGTCAAATTGGAATTTGTCGGCTACTTTAAATATATATTTAATTTTTAATATATAAAAATAATTTTTGTTTTGAAAATAGTATTTTTAATTTTGAAAAATATTAGACCGAACCGATCCAATACATTTAAAAGTTTAAACGATCAAAGCTGTAACATTCTGAAATGTACTATCACGAAGAATAGATACGTCGACGATAGTGAGACTCGATTAAATAAACTAAATAACTTATGACATCTATTTTGGTCTGCAAATCTTTTTATGTTGGCCGATAAGTTCTCCTATATAATATAAAAGATTAGATAGATTTTTTATTACTTGAGTTATAATCCTTCCCATAGAGGTAAGCTCCTATAGTTAATTACATCTTAAATAACCAAAATCACTTAAGAAGTCTCTCAATTTTGATTAGTGGTATTTTGTCTTCAAGAATTCAAAGCTTAGAATTTGAAGGTTGGGCATGGGAAATTCAAATGGGAAGGGATCAAGTAAAAACATTTATTTATTTTTTGAATCCAAAGGGAAGAATAGTGAGGGATTTCACGGATCCTGAGGAAAACCTCGATGACTTCCCAAGCTATTTTATTGTTTGACTTTACGTTTTTAGAAATGATATTTATTTTGATATTTCATTATGTCAATTTTATTATTTAGGACTTACATTTACATGATATCAATCATGCAAAATATAGAAAGATAAGAGGGTTTACGTCGTACCAAACGACAATCTCAGAGCCTGAAAGGGGTTAGGATTTATATTGCACAATATAATTGTGCAAAGGCCTCATGATAAATTGAAGATTTAAATCGAACTATATCAGCTACCTTGAAGTCCTACGGTTTGTTGTTTATTTCTAAGGTGTATTTAGTTGGTGCAGACTTGTTTTATTGTCGTATGTCATCTTCCTCCATCTCCTTCAGCTTACTCCAAGCTTCTTGTTGGTAGCGGTCCCAGGTTTAATATTTTGTCTTATGCTTGTAGTTTCAATCGTTGTTAATCCAATTAATTGAAGGGTATGTGTTTTAAGTTTTATAGTGATCCAACCTAGATAAACCTTCTCTACCCTAAATATATGGCATGCGTGTAAATAAATGCATAAAGAAACAAAGGGTCCTGATGTTGTAGGATGTGATATATTCTGCTCCATGTGCAGATGTTAGTCATCACCTCTTTTAAACTCTGAAATCGTCCAACTTGCAGTCTTGTTTGATGGTTCATATATAGCGCTGACTATATATGTGTGATTATGTTTCAGACATAAGCACCTAAATTAAATCAAGAAGCAAGGAAAGAAAAGAAGAAAAATAGGGTGAGAGAGAACAGGAACCAACCCACCTGAAAGAGCGAAAAGGTGAAGGGTGGACCGGCCCTCAAAACACATTCCAACCTTCAACAATACGAATTTGAGAAAACTCATTTTGCGCTTTCAAATGCTGCGACCTTGCACAAGTATACATGTAAGACCATTCCCAAAGCCCAGAGAAAGGTACTTCCAATCATATATTCTGTTCAATTCAACCCCATCATCTATGGATATAGGTATATTCAGAACCCCGAAGAATTTTGAATTGACCTAAGTTATCCCATACGATTTCATATGCCCATCAACTGTACCAATGGATGCTCCATAATTTTTCCGCCTAGCTATATCTCCCAAATTCCTTAATTTCAAAAGATCTCTTTTCTCGAGTCACACGAGAAAGTTTTGGAGTGCTCAAGAGCAGTTAGCAAACCTCCAAGTTATTGTCACACCAGATATACATACTTAAAGAGAACCCGAAGGAAATTCTTCTCCTCTTCTTTTCTTTCTATTTTCTTTTTTCTTTTATTTTTTATTATTTTTTTAACATGCATGCCACTCAATCTTTCTATATATACTTATCTAACACCTAAACTTTACTATTTTACATTCGTACTATCCAAATCCTTTCTAGGATGCTTGGTTTAGATAACCCCTTTTTTTTATATGTTTCATGAAAGAATCAGGTGTTAGAAATGTAAATATATAAGAATTGGGTGGTAGATATATAAATATAATTGTTTAGGTGCTATAAATATAAGTATATAAGAATTGAGTGGTGGATATGCAAACATGATTGTTTAGGTGTTAGCAATGTGAATAAATAAGAATTGTGCGGTATGTATGTAAACGCCTCTTGAACTACTAACATAGTATTTCGCTTGCAATATATGACGGCATCAGCATACATTAAGAAAAGGAAATGAACAGCTGCGCAACGTGAAAGAGATTGGCCTGGTATTTCAAACACAATAACTAATAAAAATTGAAAATCAAATATTGTCAGATTCCTGCAAGTTTCCACTGTATCCATGCAAGTTTAAAATTAATTAAGGGGGGCTTCATATATATTTTAAGGCATTTCTCATTTCTCAATTCTCAATTCTCACACTAAGGAGAGCTCAAATGTAAATTTCATGCACATGCATCTTCTAATCAAGCATCTCTCATCATTCATGAAATTAAAGTGATTTTTTGGGAATTAAATACAAATCGGTGATAAGATCAGGCAAAATTTTTCTTTGGCACAATTTATTTCACGCTTCTCTTTATGATTAGAATAATTTTTTATGCAATTCTTGCGTTGGAGGCCAGTGATTTAAACAAATTAATGTCTTCCAATCTCAACAACAATTTTAGAAAAATTTACATACATACCACAAAATACTTATGTATTTACATACTACCCTCAAAATTATAATATTTACTTGTATATTATTTTAGCATCTGAATCACATCAAAACATATGCATGCAAATGTGGGCACTTCAAAACATCTTTTAGGTTCCCAAGCCCCAATCTCTACACAGCAGTATATTATCACATCCCCTTATAAGTGATTTGGGATGGTGGAAAGTTCACAATAGTGTTAACACCAGGTGCAGGATCGAACACTCAAGAGAATTCACGAAGCCAAGTTAATGTCGCAGAAGGCCATGATATCGTAAGCATGTGTAATATAAACAAACGCATACAAACATTCACAAAGAATTCACACTTACGCATACATGTCTCAGCTGCAATTCTAACTTATAACAATTCAGAACAACTACTAAATTTAAATTTAACTAGAGAGCGGAATGAATCTCCAAGACAAGTAAATTTTAGCCATCGCATAAAAAAGTAGAGAGGCCGCCTCTTTTCATACCAAACTGCCTTGTGTTAAATGTAGAGACCAATTTCTCCTGCTCCCGGCTTCCCCCGATCACGAACAGTCGCGACTCCCGCTCCCGCCTCCCTCAATCGCGAACCAAATCGAAGCTTCGGTTGTTTCTCGCGAATCGCCTGCTTCCGCCGCTCCCGCCTGTTCTACTTACCGCGATTTGGATCCCGTTCAACTGTTCCCTCCATCGGCCTCTCTCAGTCGCGATAAAAGGAAGCCCCTGCCATTTGGTTCCTTTGCTGGTGTAAGTTACTGAAGAGAAGAGAAGTGCAAGCAGTATTTTTTTAAGGCAAAAGGAAGAAGAAAGAAGAAGAAGAAGGTTGTTCTCCCTTGGCTTCTTCTTAGTGGCTTATGGCTGAAGAGAAATAGAATTTGTCTTGTACGTGAATTAAGTAGGTGGTTCCATGTTTTTCTTCTTCTTCTTCAGTGTGTATCTCGGTGTAGGGAGAAAAGAAGAGAGTGAGGAAGTAAGAGATCCCTCTTGTAAGTCGAGACAATCGACTGGTGTAAATCTCCTCAAATAATAAAATCCTCTGCAATTCTGGGGACGCAAGTAATTTATCGAACCACGTAAATCTGTGTATTCCGCTGTGTTCTTTTCTGGTGTGAATTTTCTCGTTTTGTTTTTTGTCGTCGTCGATCGTTCTGTCATATAATATTCACGTCTCGAATTATATGTATTGGCTACCCAAAATTCAAATTTCAGTGAACTAAAACTGTGGGAAATTTACATATGTGCCACCCCAAATCTTATATATTTATGTGCGGCTTAAGTGACATAAGTAATTGTTAGGTATGGCTCATATACCTAATATGAAATTAATGTTAGAGCGGAACGAGCAAATCTGGAGAGTTTATTATGTGGATTGGGGGTGCGAGGGCAAGGCCCCGCGGTTTAGTACATGAGTAATTTGATAATTACATATTGTCTTTCTATGATTATAAATAGGTCATGTTAGTGTCACAGAGCATGGTTGGCGATCACTGTGATACATCTTTCTTTTCTGAATAGTGAAAAGAAAGTTGTCGCTCTGCTCCCGAGGACGTAGGCATCTTTGCCGAACCTCGTTAAATCTCTGGAGTTCTTGTGGATTGTGTCAATTTGTGTTTTTTTCGCCTTAAATTCCTCAACAAGTGGTATCAGAGCGAGGTTCGAGGGCATAGAGAAATCGGCGCAGGAGAAGAAGGATTGGCTACGCAGGAATTTCTGCGGCGGGTTGGAGCAGGCAGCAATTCGGCGAGGCTTTGGTTGGGATTCACGGCATCTCGCAACAGGAGTTTGCGAAAGTGTTTTTAGCGAGGAGTCCGCAAATCTTACTCGCGGCTGGCTTAGCGAGGGCGTTCGGCGGCAACCAAGGCGAAGGAAATCTCAGTGCAAGAGCAGGCAGGCCGAAGGCGGCTTGGAGTTCGCGGCTTTGGTACAGTGCGAGCAAGTCTTCCGCGACAGGCGTTTCGGGGCCAGGCGAGAGGAGCTCGGGCGTCGAGACGGCATCCTTCCGAAGGCGGCGCAGAGGAACAGGAAGATAAGGAAATTTTCCTTTCCGCTGGAAAGGATTTTCTGGAAGGTTTAAGCTTAATTATAGAATTGCTTAATTAAGGAATTCTTGAAGGAATTTTTCTGGTTGCGTTAAATAAAAGGAAGAAATTCTTAATCAAGGGAAATTTGATTAAGAAAATAAAAGGAAGGAATTTCCTTTTGGCTGAGGCGCAGCAAGAAAATTTTTGGGAAGATTAATTAGGCAAATGCTTAATTAAGACTTAACTAAGGGAAGCTTAATTAAGAAAAGCAATTGCATTGTGAGAGAAAATTTATGAGGCGCAGGTTCGGATTGCGGGAGATTCTGTTACTGATTTTCAGGAAGGATTTCTAAATCAGTTTGGCAGGTTTGTTGGAAGGAATTTTCGACGAAGAACTGCAGGAAAAGTTTGTCGCAGGATCAATTTTCAGATGGCGATTTCTGTTGCAAAATTCGAGGTAGTGAAGTTCGACGGAACTGGAAGCTTCGGGTTGTGGCAAACACGGGTGAAGGATTTGTTGGCACGACGAGGAATCGCGAAGAGCTTTGCGAGACGACGAAGCAGAAGTTATTGAGGATGAGGATTGGGAAGTATTGCAACAACGAGCGGCAGCAACGATACGTTTATGCCTTGCAGATGAAGTTATGTACCACTTGATGAATCTGAAATATCCAGGGGAGGTTTGGAAGAAATTAGAGACTCAATTTATGGTGAAATCTCTGACGAATAAATTGTATCTGAAGCAAAAGTTGTATGGGGCTAAGATGCGAAAGGTTCGATACGGCGCGGCACGTTAATGGCACTCGATCGATTAAGCGCGGATTTATCGAGGCACGATGTGAATATTGAAGAGGTAGGCAGAGCGATGATTTTAGTGTGTTCGTTGTCTTCTCACATGAACGCGTGATGCTACGACGAATGAGAAATAAAGCTATCGAAGTTGATGAGATTCTTGCGGCGTTGTTGGCTCGCAATCGGCGGAAGCGAGAATGCGAGGAAAAATTCTCGTAGGCGACGGTTTATATGTTAAGGGTAATCGGGATCGTGGAAGGAAGAGAGGAAGGTTACGGAAAGCGAAATTTCGGATCGAAATCCAAAGGCGAACGGACGATTCTTTCTTATAAGTGCGAAGTCGGGTCGTATGGGAGGGATTGTCGAAGCTGAAGAAACGGGCGAGGAGAAATGTGATGTATCGTCGAAGTACGTGAATATGGTACGGGTGAAAATTCGGATGCGGTGATGGTGATATGATTTCGATATCGATCGACTCGGTTCGCGGATGCGTGAATTTTTGATTCGGGATCTTCTTATCACATGCATGCTAACGGGGAGTGGTTTCTTGTCTGAGTCGACTAATTCAGCTCGGTCTATTTAGGTGATGATAGATCTTCATGATATTCGCTGGTATTGGAGAAGTCGAATTAAGATGTATGATGCGCGGTTAGAACGTTATGTGATGTCGGACACGTTCAGGATTTGAAGAAGAATGCGATTCGCTAGGCACTCTACGTCGAAATGGTTTTATTCAAGGTTGATGAGGATAGGGAAACCATCGGGATTGTGAAGGGTGCTAGTGGCTGTGATGAAAGGAAAGTTAAGCTTGGAGTAATATCTAGTCGTTAGGGAGTACGGTTGTAAGTGGAGTTCGTTCGTTGAATCGGATGATGATAGTACGAAGTTATGGCATATGCGTGCGGGGTCATCTCGGTGAACTCAGGATGGCGGAATTGCATCAAAAGAATTTGTTGCATGGTGTGAAAAGCTGCAAGCTGGATTTCTGTAAGTTCTGCATTTTTGGAAAACAGACTAGAATTAGTTTTATGATTGGAGAGCATAAAAATAAAGGGATTTTTTATTATGTGCATTACGATGTATGAGGCGATATTGCATGTACACAATAGAGTGGTTTACTTCGTATAGGTCAGTAATTACAATTTCGATCTATTTGGGTGATGATAGATCTTTACCGATATTCTTTGGTATTGGAGAAGTCGGAATTAAGATGTATGATGCGCAGTTAGAACGTTATGTGATGTCGGACACATTCAGGATTTGAAGAAGAATCGATTCGCTAGGCGCTCTACAGTCGAAATGGTTTTATTCATAGGTTGATGAGGATAGGGAAACCGTCGGGATTGTGAAGGGTGCTTGTGGCTGTGATGAAAGGAAAGTTAACTTCAGGTAATATCTCTGTTGTTGGGGAGTACAGTTGTAAGTGGAGTTCGTTCTGTTGAATCAGATGATGATAGTACAAAGTTATGGCATATGCGTCTGGGGTCATCTCAGTGAACCTGGGATGGCGGAATTGCATCAAAAGAATTTGTTGCATGGTGTGAAAAGCTGCAAGCTGGATTTCTGTAAGTTCTGCATTTTTTGAAAACAGACTAGAATTAGTTTTATGATTGGAGAGCATAAAAATAAAGGGATTTTTTATTATGTGCATTCTGATGTATGAGGCAATATTGCATAACACCTAATAGAGAGTGGTTTACTTCATATAGGTCAATAATTCAGCTCGAGTCATGTTGGGTGATGATGGATCTTCTGATATTCTTGGTATTGGAGAAGTCGAATTAAGATGTATGATGCGCGGTTAGAACGTTATGTGATGTCGGACACGTTAGGATTTGAAGAAGAATGCGATTCGTTGGGCAGCTCTACGTCGAAATGGTTTTATTCACTAAGGTTGATGAGGATAGGGAAACCATCGGGATTGTGAAGGAGTCTGTCGGTTGTGATGAAAGGAAAGTTAACTTCGGGTAATATCTACAGTTGTTGAGGAGTACGGTTGTAAGTGGAGTTCGTTCGTTGAATCGGATGATGATAGTACGAAGTTATGGCGTATGCGTACAGGGTCATCTCGAGTGAACGCAGGATGGCGGAATTGCATCGAAAGAATTTGTTGCGTAGTGTGAAAAGCTATGATCTGGATTCTTGTAAGTTCTGCATTTTGGAAAACAGACTAGAATTAGTTTTATGATTGGAGAGCATAAAAATAAAGGGATTTTTTATTATGTGCATTCTGATGTATGAGGCAATATTGCATAACACCTAATAGAGAGTGGTTTACTTCATATAGGTCAACTAATTCTAGCTCAGTCTATTTGGGTGATGATAGATCTGCTGCAATATTGCTGGTATTGGAGAAGTCAGAATTAAGACGTATGATGGCACGGTTAGAACGTTATGTGATGTCGAGCGCATTCAGGATTTGAAGAAGAATCGATTTCTTGGTGACTTTTACGTCGAAATGGTTTTATTCACAAGGCGGATGAGGATAGGGAAGCCATCGGGATTGTGAAGGGTGCTGTTGATGTGATGAAAGGAAAGTTAAGCTTCGGGTAATATCTAGTTGTTGGGGAGTACGATTGTAGGTGGAGTTCGTTACGTTGAGTCGGATGATGATAGTACGAAGTTATGGCATATGCGTACGGGGTCATCTCAGTGAACCTGGGATGGCGGAATTGCATCAAAAGAATTTGTCGCATGGTCTGAAAAGCTATAGCTGGATTTCTGTAAGTTCTGCATTTTTGGAAAACAGACTAGAGTTAGTTTTATGACTAAAGAGCATAAAACTAAAGGGATTTTTGATTATGTGCATTCTGATGTATGGGGCCCTATCAGAGAAGCATCAGTGGGAGGATCTCGGTGTTATGTTACCTTTATTGATGATTTTTCCAGAAAAGTTTGGGTGTATTTCTTGAGGCAGAAATCGAAGTTTTCTACAATTCAGTTGTGGAAAAGTCGAAGTGGAGAACTAAGCGGTAAAAGATCGAGTATACGAGATGCGATAATGACACGAAGTGCACGGATTCGCGATTTCAAAAGTTTTGTGATGAGCGCGGGATTCGAGAGCATTTTCGATGCGGAAGACACCACAGAGCGAATGGTCTTTGCAGAATGGATGAACGTATTCTTGGTGAAAAGAGCAAGATGCTTGAGACTGAATGAAGGGCTTCCTAAAAGCTTCTGGGCAGATGTTGTGAATATGGCATGATATCTCATTAATAGATCACCTCGGACTTCATTAGATGGCAAAGTTGCAGAAGATGTATGTACAGGTAATCCAGTTAAGTTTGATCACTCACGAATTTTTGGTTGTCCTGCTTATGTGCATGTACCTGAAGATGAAATATCGAAACTTGATCAAAATCGAGATGTGCATATTTACGAGTTATAAGAAAGGTGTGAAAAGATTCGAGTTTTGGGATCCTGTTACAAGAAGGCGGTGATCGTTAGAGATGCGATCTTTGATGAGCGATCCATGTTGCGACGGAATCGAAACGAGGTGTCGAGGAACGGTTCGAATTCGGGGATAGTGCGGATGGATCTAGAACGACATCCGGTAGCGTGTAAGAGAGTTGAAGGTTCGGATCCAGACACACAGTGATTCCATTCAGGATGATCGCGGAGTATAATCTAGCCAGGAGATAGACGGAGACACACTTATTATAAAGCCTCATAGTAGATTGGGTTGTGAAGACTTGGTCTCTTTTGCACTTTTCATCGGTAGTGATGATCCGAACGGATTTCGAAGTCATCACCGACGAGAAAGAGAAGTGGATGGGTGCGATGGTTGAGGAGATGGAGTCTTTGCGGAAGAATCGCACATGGGAGCTAGTTCGAGCTTCACGAGAGAAGAAGGCTATTGGGTGCGAATGGGTGTCGGGTATGCGGGTGATTTAGATGGCGGAAGGTACTGACGGGGCTAGTGAAGGAATTGGGCGTTGAAGCGAGGTGGAGTTCGGTTGCGTTGTGATAGTCGAGTCTTTATTCTTGGTAGAGCCAGGTGTACTAGTGCGAGGACCGAACACGTTAATGTCGGGTATCACGATATCGGAGAATTGATTGCTTCGGTGAGATACTATTACTGAAGGTTACATGCGATGAGAATGCGGGTGATATGTTGACCAAGTCGATTCTTATCAACGAGTTCTTGCATTGCTTGGACTTGTTGAGCATCCACGATTCTTAGAGAAGCGTGGTGGCCGAGCCACGTTGGTGCGTGAGAAACTCACGAGTATTTATCTCACAAAAATTTGGATATTCGCCAAGGTGAAGATTTGTTAGGTATAGCTCATATACCTAATATGAAATTAATGTTAGAGCGGAGCGAGCGAATCTAGGGAGTTTATTATGTGGGTTGGGGGTGCGGGGGCAAAGCACCACGGTTTAGTACATGGGTAATTTGGTAATTACGTATTGTGCTTCTATGATTATAAATAGACACTCGTTAGTAGCCACAGAGAACTATGGTTAGTAATCACTGCGTTACGTACTTCTTTTCTGAATAGTGAAAAGAAAGTTGTCGCTCTGCTCCTAATGACGTAAGCATCTTTGTCGAACCTCGTTAAATCTCTTGAGTTCTTCTGGATTGTGTCGATTTGTGTTTTCTTCGTCCTAAATTCCTCAACAGTAACCATTAAACATCTCCCAAAACCCACATTCGTGCATGGGTAAAACGGTACATTTATAAAAATGAAGTTTGGGTCTTTGGGCGTGTGAATATATGAGAATTGAGTGGTAAGTACGTAAATTCCCACTCAATTCTCCAAAGCACAGTTATTACCAGCATAAAACTCATGTTCCTGTTTTAAAATGAACCGACTTAAAAGAAAGATGAATGTAAACAATAGAAATATAGGTGTATTTCATAGTGCTTCAAACAATTGAAATAAGCAGACATCCCTTCCAAAGAAAAAGCCTGAAGCTTCGTCATTTTCAAACAAACAAGAAGAATCCAAAGCCCCAAAAACAAATCTATAGAAAGAAAGCCGTTCAAAACAGTCTCATCCTGTGAATATATATATTTCTTTGAGTTATGCATAGGAAGAAACCTAATCAGCACTATCCCCCCTAACAGTAAGCATTCCAACTTCAAGAAAATATAAATATAAGAGAAGGAGGCTATGCAAATATATTAGAATCACCTGTTATGCATCCCATTTCTCCAATTATTGAAATGGTCGCGACCATATGATAGCAACCAATTGGCCTAAATTCTAGATCATTCAAACATGAATTTACATAAATATCGATTCCAGTAGGCTTGTAGCATATGGGTAAAAATAGAAATTCAAAGAGTAGCGAATTTAAGAATCAAAGAATTTTACACATCCCCCAGATGTTCTTGTGATCAATAACTTTGAATCAAAGTCATTTTAAAATGTGTCGGTAGCAACTATATTGCTCTGCTATGTAAAAGGGATATATGCTCAGCACTAAATTATTATGTAATTAGGCACCCAAAGTTTCGCAAATCAAAAAGGCATGAGGATTAGCATGCAGATGAGGAAATATCACAAAAAAAAAAAAAAAAAAAAGAGCCTGAACAAAACAAGAGCCCACACATCAACTAAACGAATGCTAAGGGACATGAATATCTTGCTGCTTAATCAAGCACATAGAACAAAAAGAGTCTAACAATAGTACTTTATGGCTCAGCTGAAGACGGGAGGAAAAGGAAGTAGACCTTACCCTGATGTAAAAGCACAAGACACCTAATCCCAAAAGCTCCGAGAACACAATAGCGAATGCCCTCAACTAAGAGAGATTCAGCAACTCACGGAACCCTCAAAAACCAAACTTTCAACAACCATAATTTTGGCAGCACCTCCCACTTACACCAAAGCTTCAACCAACAGAAAAGCCTCCCCAAGTGGGTATTTATAGGCAAAGAGGGAGGAGAAGCTCTACCTTACACTTACCTAGAGGTGAGGCGCAAGCGATAAGGACCGGCGAGTGGCGATAAGGGCGCAAAAGTGGAGTGGCGAGCAGAAAGCAGGAGTGCGGCGGAGATCAGGTGGAGGCAGAGCGGCGTGGTGAGCAGGTGGAAGCTTTTTAGCCAGGGCAAGGGGAGAGGGGACCTCGGGCCAAAGGATCGCGACGAGGAGAGGGGACCTCGGCGAGGAGGAGGAAGGGAGCTCGGTCGAAGGCTTCGCCAACGTCGGTTTCGAGAACGGGCAGGAAGGACAGACAGGCGTGGTTCAGGTTTAGGGATTTATGGATTTTTAAAATAAGGATTATTCATTTTTTATCCATATTTTACTTAGCCTCCGTTTGGGACAGCTTAAAATAGCGATAGCGTTTTTCAAAACGCTGTCGTCTTTCGTTTGTTTCGCACGTTTAAGCTAAGATTCCAAAATCGCCGTTTTTATTTTACGAAGAACTTCGCCGCGAGGAGCATCCCCGCGTTCCGCTTATCCTTGATCGCGTTGAGTCCGAATTACTCCGCTGCCCCTCCAGGATTCGGCATCTCCTTCTTCCTTCGTTAGCAATTCGGTCGTTCGCGATTCGGGCGGTGCAAACTGAAGCAAAGAGGGCGGTGTGAACTGAAGCAAACGGGCGGTTTGAGGAAGAAGGATCGTGGGATTTGTTGTTTGAGGAAGAAGGATCGTGGGATTTGCAGGGAGTTCGGCCTCGGCGAGGGCCTCCAGCAGGGTTTGGCTGCGTATGATTCCAAGTGGAAGGCTGCCTCAAGCTCTTCCAACATGTATGTTTGTGGCTAGCGAGAACGGAGCGAGTGGGGGAAGATCGATCTTGGGAGGAGCGGCGGTTTTCGGGCTCGCCGGAACGAGATCGAGTGGGAGGGCTACGACGGCGGAGAGGAAGAACGATAAAGGAGTTTGCTGCTTGATTATTTTGTTGTTTTTTTTGTTATTAATTTTGGCATATGATGTGCTTATGATCCATAATATTAGAATATAGTTATTTTATTTAAATGAGTTAGATCCACTGTTCATGCATTTAAATGAGTGATGTATACGTGAATAATTTATAAAGAAATAAGATATTTACATTTATACCACAAATTTATTTGTATATTAAAAACCTCGCGCTCGAAGTGAATTTTTTTAATCGGAATTATAAACTAGTCGAATATGAATAAATTATCCGGATCGGGGGCTAAATAGTCATTTATCCGAGAGGCAGTACCGATTCGAATTTGTTTTCAAACGCTCGAAGCGAAACGAAACGGACGGATTATGCGGATCGGCGGATTATCGAATAATGCGTTTATCGGCATAATGCGAATAATTTGCGAGTTACGCCGAAACGAGACCCTTAAAGAGCATCAAATTGTGCAACCAAGGTTGTGAGTGTATGATTGAATCAGACCAACCAAGGTTGTCCTAGGGTTTGCAGACCCTATGGGGACTCATCCTCAAATACTCACAAACCGATCCTAACTTTTCCAAGCGTTGAAGGTTTATGGCCATCCATATAGAGTTTCAAAGAGAGCCAAGAAGTAGTTTGAATTTCTATATAGATGGGTTCCATCTCTAGTCTTCTAGGATAGTCAAAAGAAAAGTCTTATGACTAGATCCTAAACACTATGAGGAAAGAAAAACCTCACCAAAATTGAGGTCAACAATACCTAGCTATTTAAACATATTTTTATCATTACGGCAACACTTTTAGCATTGGAGGCTGAGACTAGGGTTTAAGGAAGCTTTTAGAGCTCTTGGAATTTCTTCCTCTTGTTCACTCATAAGAGTTTGTTTTTCTCTTATTTTCACTTCTTTTTCATGTTTTTGTGAAGTGTTTAATGATATTTTAAGAAGCGATCGAGTGCATTTGTGTGTGGGAGATCCACAAATATTGTATTCAATGTAGAAGACCGATTGGCTCAGTAGTGAGTTTTCTGTACTTTTTGTTGTATCTACTTTTTATTCCGACAATAATAAATTTCCTATTTTTCTTTCCTATTGCATTGTATTTAAGTTTATTCCAAACTACTTTGACGTAAAGCATGTGGGTTTTCTTGTGTTTTGATTATGTAGATTTTTTGTTTCCTTGTTGCCTTTTTTATATATGGATTTTTGATGTTGATGTGTTAATCTTTTGGCCATAATTTACTTTTTATCAGATAAGATAAGAATGTTAAAATCCCTTGTGAATTATGAATTTTTTCCGTTGTGTAGTGGAACGATTAAGTTAGCCACAAAAACCTAGTAGAATAGGCATATTCTAGTTAAGATTTTGCAACATAGATAAAGGATGGAAAGAGTCCTTAGAAACATAGTAGCTTTAAGAGAAATTAGTTTTAAGGTCTTCTTATTCATCTTTTGACCTAGGCATAGTATTAAACCTTTTATTTTTGGTTGTCAACAATAGCATAGGTTTTATATGAATACTTCAAGAAAACACCTGACTAGTGTTACAGAAGTATGACTCTTGTATATCTGAAAACTTAACACTTTTTTTATCATTTTTGTTTATTGCATTTTTAGAACTATTAAATTCATCTCTTGAATTCAATCACTTCAAATTAGACTTTGTTAGTTAGAAATATTTTGATACCATCCTTGTGGGATGGATACACTAACTTGTTTCCATATATTACTTGATCGACGTGTATAATTATTTGATTGACCAACTTGCTTCACAGTAATTTCGGTATTAGTAATCACATATAATTGAGTTTGACAATTGAAAATTAGATTCTAACAAAACATTTACATGCATGTCAGCTTCTTGAGATAGATTTAATTATTGCTTAAGCATGTGTTGAATCCAAACAACATTCTCAATAGATTAAATTTAGAAAACATATGCGGGTACTTGTTGGTCACCAAATTAGAATTTGTCAATTGGTTTGGAAATATATTTAGTTTAATATATATTTAATTTTTATTTTGAAAATAGTATTTTAATTTTTAAAAATACAAGACCGAATTGATCTCATACATTTAATAATTTAAAAAATCGAGCACAACCTCGCAAGCAATGCACCTATCTCGAGGGATAGACACATGACTTGATACTGAGGCTCAATTAAATAAACTAAAGAACTTATGACATATGTTTTGGTATGTGAACCTTTTATGTTAACTAACAAGTTCATCTATCTAATATAATGATTAGATAGGGTTTATATTGTCTGGGTTCTAAAGTTCTCTATAAGGGCAAACCCCTATAGTTAATTATATCTTAAATGACTGAAGTCACTTAAGAAAACTCACGATTTAGATCAGAGGTATTTTTCTTCATGGATTTAAAGTTTAGGGTTTTCAAGGTGGACATGAAAAAGTCGTCGGACAGGATCAAATAGGAACAATTATTTTTAGAATCCAAAGAAATAAAGTTAGGGATGTTGACCTCATTTTTGATGAGGTCTTCTCTTCTTCTCTTTAGTACTTAAGATCTAGCCTTAGGCTTTTCCTTTGACTATCTTAGAGGATTAGAATTGGGACCCACCACTTAGAAATTCAAACCACTTCTTAACTCCCTGCAAACTCCACAAACTTGACTATAGACCCCTAATCACCTAGAGGGTTGAAATCAAATGTGGAAGTTTAAAGGATGAGTTTCATAGGACTCTTTGGCACTAGGACTACCTACAGGTGGCACTGGTGCAGTGAAGAGGTGACTTACACACACACTACACTTATACACTACACTTTCACACACCTCCTAAAACTACACCCATACCCAACTTGACCTCCTGACTCATGTAGGTGATTCACATGGATGGTCCTTAACCCCTAAGCCCTTGGCTAAGAGGGTTAGGAACAACATAGTGGATGCCTCAAATGAGTCCCTTTATGGCTCATGTGGGCTTGATATGGCTACATGGCTCAACCAAAGTGATTTCATTCCACTTACAATTACCTAATCTTCAATTTTCCAAATTTTCAATTTTTGACCCCCGGGACCCCGGACCCGCCTAGCCTACTCAAAGCCCTTGAAATCACCCAAACTTTTCAAAATTTCCAAATCACCCAAAATTCCCCAAAATTAACCTTGGACATTTCCACATCACTCAAATTGACCATCCATAGCCAAAAATATCAAAAATTCCAAAAATACCTCACAATACCCTCTAAATACCCAAAATACCCCTCTTGACCCAAAAATCCAAAAATTCAGAAAATTCCAAGAAAATCCCAAAAAATCCCAAATATTCCCAATTGCATTTTGTTCAACGGCACCATGGGCCAATTTTGTCAATTTACCCTACTTTTGTCAAAACCCCCAATTTGACTCATTTTAACCCTAAGTGAACCCAATGTCAAACCAAACCTACCCAATTGACCCAAATTCTGGTCCAATTCAATTCTAAACTTCAATTAAACATTCCCAACACCAATCGAGACCAAATCCAAGTCCAATTTGATTGACAATTGGATCCAATTTCACTTTTGGCCTTAAAGTCCAATTTGGACCCATGACCCAAACCTAACCCAACTAACCCAATTCAACTCCAATTAACCCCAAATCTTTTCTAAACCTTTCTTAACATTCCCACAAACAAAACACTAACATGATTTACCCAAAATTTATACCCAAACCTCACTCAAATTCAACCCAAAGCTAAAAGGCCCAATTTTGACCTAAACCCAAACCTAACCCAAATAAATCCAAACCCCAAAGTCAAAACCCAACCAAAGCCAAAACCTCTTTGAAACACTCCCATAAAAATTTCCCAACATTTATTTTACATCAGTTTCAACCCTAGCCCAACATTGGCCCAAGTTAGCCCAATTTGACCTATATTGGCTCATTCACCAAGGAAGCCCAAATTCAACCCAATTCAAACCCAAATCACTCCCAACTTGCTTCAAATCACTCATGACACATCCATGAGCTAAACCCAACATTTATTTGGCCCAATTCTTCACAAAATCCCATCCATAAATTTATTTTCAAACCAAAAGCCCATTTTCTTAAACCTTCCTAAAAGCCCAAACTTCATGCTAAAGCCCATATGACAAATTCTTCCCATCATACCCTTAATTAAAATCATCCCTAAGTTCAAATCAATCATCAAATGGTTCCAAATCAAGCCATGTGCCAAATCCCATCAAATCACTCCTAAATTATCAAAATTCCTAAAAACCTCTTTCATGAAAGTTGACTTAGCTTTTTCCAAGCCAAAGGTGAGCCATGAAGCCATGCATGAGCCACATGGGAGCCATGAGAGCCTTGGACACTTCACCATACCCAAGATGGCAAGAGGAGGGAGCTCTTTCCATGTTCCCTTAAGAGGATTAGCCACTCCCATAATTCCACTAAACCTTGCTTAAGCTTAATTGTACTTGGATGGTGACCCTTCCCCACCGATTAAGCCGACCTAAACCACTTTTTCTCAGCCTAAAATCAGAGTCATGGAGAGGTAAACCCAGCCCAAACACATGGGTTGACCAAATTGAGCCAAGATTAGCCATGCCCCCATTCCATTTTGATCCAACCACTTTACACTTGGCAACCGCCGATTGAATACACTAAGCCCGACCACGACCTCCCCGATGACAACGAGTGACTCGACCACGGCCGGCCAGCCACCACAGCCACCGGAAACCACCGGGCCGAGAGCTCGCATGTGAGCCCAAACTTGAAATTCTCACTCGTTGAGCTGCCCCATCCCCGATGGCCATTGTAGCTTTTCTTCTCTTGCCAAGAGCAGGCTCGATCCCAAGCCCTAACTCCCCCTGGGAGGCCCTCCACCCTCTCCTATTTAAACACCACCCCCTCTCGGCCAAAAAAGGGGCTGAACCAGACCTTACTAAAACTCTGCCAAAATTGCTCCAGATCATTCTCCATACTTAGAGCAGTTGATCCCCAGTGCCAATTTGCCATAATCTCCACCAACAGAGCCCAATTTCTCAGCCAAAATTCCACCCAAAACCAGGACACTTCTCCACGGTGGATCAATCCTCGAATTGATTGGTCCTACACCTTCACCGGACCAAGGGAAGGAGTCCACCGACAAAATCCCCTCTCCGGGCCACCCATCCGATTCCGGACTCAAGCTTTGTGATCGGGCTTGGTCGAAATCATACCTAGGTGTTCACCGGACCAGGGAGACTTCATCCGGAGCTTGCGGGATCCAATCGAAGGTGACACGACCCTCGGATTGAAGCCACACTTCTCGCGAGCAAAGGTATGAGCTAATTCTTCATCCCGAGCATCGGAGATTCTCCATTTCAAATGCTTTAATTTCAATACATGATCACCGTATAGATGTATTCGTCTCTTCAAGACGAATCCATAGAGCATAAGAACACGAAAATTCATTGAGAAATGAGTGAGTTCTTAGGGTTTTAGTGTGGACGGCTCTCGGGTGAGGACGCTTGGGGACAATGAACGGATGCCGTTCATTCCATACACGCGCGGACGGACGACCAGGATCTCGCTAGATGAGGAGACGGAACGATACAGCGGGCCCCTGGAGCGCTGAGTCTGATGGCGGCGTCGAATCAGAAAGCGCCACGCGGCGCTTCGGAGATGCTAAGGTTGACGCGGCGCCGATTCGGATAAATAGAAAAATAGGGATTTTTTTATTTATTTAATTCCCTAAACTTCAAAAATGCATAACTTTGTGTAGAAAAATCAGAAAAATAAAATAAAAATATCCTCTTGCTCAGTGAACAGAGGAGAATAATGTGGAAAAGAAATCATTTAAATTCATCAAGTATTTTATTTTTAATAATTTATTTACTGTCTGCATTGTTTTAATTCTCCATGCATATAGGAAATTCACCATGGTATGAGACCATAGGGCTTTTGAAGCCTCTGAATTTGAGAATATTCCCTGAATTTTCCAAAGTCAGAGGACATCCCTATGAGAAGTTATTGATTTTTCAAATTCATGTTGTTGTTTTGAGTATTTTAATTCTAATAATTAGCAAGTTGTGAAATAAATTCTAGAAAAATTTGGTGATGTTTCTTATGACCAGAGGACCCTAGGAAAAATAGGTTTTGAATTAATTCGCTTGGAATAACCCTAATTGGCTTAAATACCCAAAATAGGTTCCTAATTAATTAGAGCTAATCATACATCAAATTGACTTGAAATCAATTCTCCACTGACTTTTAAGATCAGAGGAACCCACCATAAAAATTTGAAGTCAATTGGACTTGCAGTTAGCCTCTACTAAATGGGTTGATTAAGCCATTTAGCCTAATTTAAACTTTAAAAATTCAAAACTTTCAAAATACTTTTTAAAAATTCACCAAATTGGTTTTGGAGCCTCTCTGATATTAGGAGAATTTAAGAAAATTAAAATTGCAATTTTCTAAAAAAGTTGATTTTTTGCATTATTTTAATATTTTAACAAATAAAAAATAATAAAAATCACAAAAATAATAAAATTCACCAAAATGTTATATTTTGAATTTTAATCACTTAGGAACAAACCCCATATTTTTCTTAAGTCTCTATAATGAGATATTAAATTTTAAAGCCCTAAGGTAATTTTAAAATTAAAAAATGTTTTTTTTAGCATTTCCACTAAAATAATTCTAATAAATCAAAGAAAAATCAGAAAATTGTAAAAATTAGTTCTCTGATTTCCTTGATATCAGAGAGATTTTTGAAAAATATAAAATTTATTTTTCAACCTTTATTTTATTTTTAAATTAATTAATACTCCAAAACTCAAAATAATTATAATAAAAATAATGTAATTCAAAAAATCACCAAAATTAGTTCAAGTGGTCCTCTGGTCATTAGGAATATCCCATAATTTTCTTAAGAACAGAAACTTTCCCTTCATCATATTATTAAATTTTCCTTGGAAATCCCTATTTTCCACCAAAAATAATTACATAAATAAATTAAATACAGAAAAATTACATTTTCTCCTCTAATGCCTTTATTTACATATTAGTGAAGTCACATAAAAATTTCAAGTTCATTTAAGCTCAATTTAGTGAGTTATGAAATTATTAAGCTTGAAGGGGCAAAATGGTAATTAAAGTTTTAACCTTTAATTAAAACTTTAGGCTTAATAAAATTAAAGAGTAAAATATTTGATCCTAATCTGATTTGGATGATTGAAATTTAAATAATTAAAGGGTAGAAACCTACTAAACAATTTAAAAATAATTGAAATGAACTTTAATTAAATAATTGATTAAATTTGGAAGAATAATAAAATTGGAATTATTAAAATAGGGATATTATTAGGAAGAGATTTCTTCTTTAATTTAAGAATCCCTAAATTAATCATCTCAATAATATTTAATTCCTAATTAAAATGATAATTCAAGTTTAAGATTTAAAATGTTAAAAGACTTAATCATTAAATTAAATTAAAGTTAAATTATTTAAATTAAACCCTTTTAAAATTTCAATTAAATTAAAATTAAAAGTAAAATTAAATTCAAATTAAATTAAATCAAATTAAATAAAATTAAATTAAAACATATCAAATTAAATTAAATTAAATTAAATTAAATTAAATTAAATTAAACAAATTAAATTAAATTAAATTAAATTAAATTAAAGGAAATTAAATTAAATTAAATTAAATCAAACTAAATTAAATTAAATTAAGTCATATCAAATCAAACTAAATTGAATTAAATTAAATTAAATAATAGAATCAAGTTAAAATTAAAATCAAGTTAAATTAAATCAAAATTAAAACTAAACTACATTAAATTAAATTAAAGTTAAATTAAATTGAATTTAAAAAAAATAACATCACCTAAGACATAAAGAAATTCAAAATAAAGCAACTTGAACACTATTCCAAATTTAAACCCGATAATTGAAATTAAATTAAATCATAAACCATTTGAACACCAATTTGCCCTCGAAAGCTTTGGTTATCATAACTCCTAAACAGAACGTTAAGTGAAGCATTACTTCACTCATAGGATATTCAAACATCCTAGTTCACTGAGCAAGAGAACAAAACTTAATTGAACCTCAGACGATTACTTCACCTGATTGATTAAATCTATTTGAACTTAAAACAATCCTAGCAGTATTGAAAGGATGTTTAAGACTCGTTTTAAGCACTTCCTCAATATGATAGGATGTTTATAAGAACAATTGAACTTAATTGTTTTTTGATGAAGAAAATCGTCCTCAAACCAAAACACAAGAACCTAGACGTCATAGGAAATGACTAGTATAGGATTAGGAACTTGGTAAAAAACCATAACCCTTCCTTAAGCTTTACCTAGGAACTTGCTTAAATATTCTAAATTGTGTTTAAGTGTAGCTTGGGATGACGGGAAGACCCTCCAGGTACGTTTTTATTTTACTGCAATTTACCTTATTGCAATTTATTTAATTGCATCGCACTTACTTTTCTTGCATGATAAACAACTGTTGCATGAAAACCCACACCTTTAGGATAGTCCCTAAAGCTGAAACTAAAACTAAATTAAAAGTCGTTGCAAGATAAAATTCACCGCCACAACATTTCAAAATATAAAACAACTCAAAATTTAATCACAAACGGTAACACAAAGCTGCAATTACAACTAAATTAAGACGTCTTGTTGGATGATCGGGAGTACCTCGGATGATGTAACATACGTGTTGCTAACGGGATTTCCTACGGTCTAAATGAAAGTGTGGAACTCATTTGGTTGAGTTTAGCAAATTCATCTGGACTAAGTGAATCCGATAAAAATAACGATGCCGGAAGGATGGAGCCAGTGGGATCTTAACCGGTGTTGTTATAATCAACTTTAAGATTTGTTTTAAATAAAATATAAAAAAAACACTTGGAAATTAAGATTTTCTCTAAACCAAAACACTTTTCTCACCTCCACGATTTATGACTTCTATAACTAAACCTCTGCAACAACGAGGAGCTCGGAGCATGGTGGGCGGCACGGCCATCGTCGTCGACGAAAACTTGAATCTACATCAGCAAAACCATTCTTAGAATTAAATAACCAATCCATAGGATTTCGAGGTAGTTTTCCTGGTGCAACATAAATCCTCAACTCTTCGTTAGGCATTTGCATTGCAAATTAAGCCCTAACCGGTCTTAGGATTTCCGAGGTAGTCGTCCGATACGACATAAACCCTCACATCTTCGAGGCTATTTGTATGATTTTATCATACAAATATAGGTCCTAATTAATTAAAATTGGCAAAATCAAAACATTAAATGAACATTAGGACTTTCCTAAATTCAAGCCAAACAATAGGATAGTTGAGAAATTACCGAAGTTCGCTTCGAATCTGTAAATTCTCCTACCTTTCTTCCTTTGAATTCCCAAAACAAAATGTTCCAAACTTGATCCGTTCCCTATTGAAATTCCAAAATTCAATCCTCGAAAACTTAAACTTTGAGATTCTTGAGAGCGAACTACCGATTATTATCGAGAGTTTTCTTAGGTGATTTCCGTCACTTAAGATGTAATTAACTATAGGGGCTTGCCCTTATAGGGAATTTTAAGAACCCGAGATAATATAAACCTCGCTTAATTCATTTTTATTAAGCGGGGAACTTGTCGGCTTATAAAATTGGTTCGCAGACCAAACGGATGTCACAAATCTCTTAGTTTATTTAATCGAGCCCCACCATCAAGCAGTGTGTCTATCCTTAGGGATAGATATACGGTTTGTGGTGCGGTGCTCGTTTATATAAACTATTTGGATGTGAAATCAGTTTGATTTCATATCTTAGAATTTTCAAACTTAAAATTATTTTCAAAATCAAATGCTACTTTCTAAATCATATATATATATATTTAAATCAAATTTAAAATCTAAAA
Source organism: Papilionanthe hookeriana x Papilionanthe teres (assembly GCA_022702705.1). Classification (NCBI taxonomy): domain Eukaryota; kingdom Viridiplantae; phylum Streptophyta; class Magnoliopsida; order Asparagales; family Orchidaceae; genus Papilionanthe; species Papilionanthe hookeriana x Papilionanthe teres. The sequence goes on from CM040421.1 coordinate 20,720,531, forward strand.
TTCGCCGACAATTTCTGTTAGGCGACCCCCTTTTTCAAGGGAAGGTTATATCTCCTGAGAAGAACCTTGGTGACATCCGAACTATCCTATTGTTTGACTTTAGCTTCGAAAAGAGATTATTTAATACTTCATCTTTCCAATTTTTTTATTTATGGCTCTATTGCATGAAACAAATCATGCAAAATAGTCTAGAAAGACAAGAGGGTTTATGTCGTAGCAAATGACAAGCTCATATCCTAAAAAGAGTTATGACTTATGTTGCGCAACATGATTGTGTAAAGGCATAAAGATAAGTTGAAGATTTACGCCATGTAAGATAAACTACCTCGAAATCCTATGACTTGTTATTAATTCTAAAGAAAGGTTTAGTTGATGTAGCCATGTTTTTCTATTATAGATCGTCATCCTCCATCTATTGCAGCTTGCTCCAATCTCCTCGTTGAAGTAGCGATTTCAAGGTTTGCGGTTTATGCGTGTTATGAATTTGTGCTTGTTATTTATTTATTATGTTTTGGTTTTTCTTTGTTATAGTATTTGGTGGCATTTCAACTTAAGTTAAGCGACATCGGTAGGTTCCGTCGTCCTGACACCACTATTTTCCCTTTAATTTACTTAGTCTAAATAAGCGGTTAAACTAATTTAAATCGAAAAATTCTCCTTAGTAACGTAGGCTAACTCATCTGAGAGATCCTCCTAAACTCAAAAAAAGTGGATTAAGTGAGTTCAAAAAGTTTTAAAGTGTGTCAATATTTTTGAAAGTATATTTTTATTATTTTTTTCGCAAGTAAAGTGAAACATGCACAAGTATAAGAATGCTCAAAAGTAAAGCATTAAAATCGCAGTAAATAAATGAAAATATTGCGTACATGGGCCTTCGCTACCTCTTCATGGTTAGTATCATAAAACATAATATAATTTATGTAGTTTAACCAAATTGTGGAAAGAAAAGCAGGAAAGTTCAGCTCAAAAAAGTCAAAAACAAGTCGTAAGAATACACGAGCAAGTAAAAGAAAAACCCATAGTCACATATGAAAGACTGGGACTAGGTGTAAGAATTTAGTGAAGGTAGCGGCTCGGAGCTGAACTGTGTGCTTCTCAACCTTGATTAAGAGCTACCAATCCAATAATCTATGGAGGGCAATTCTAACCTCGATCCAAGTAATTATCCTTGGACTTTTATAAATTTTTATTTTAGTTTTCATTCATGTAGAATTCACTTCAGTAAGCAAAAGTAGATATGTCATAAAAAAATTGTTGTTAAAGTATTTTGTAAGGTAGTATAGTCCACGACTGATTACTCTAATCAAGCTAAGACTACTGACATCCTAATAATGCGGGGGCAACTCTTACTAAAAATTAAGGAATAGTATCATCGGTCCTATCCTCTCCCCTCATTGAACATCATCGAGGTGGGAGATACCATTATAATAACCCACATTTAACACACATGAGCATTATTTTCACCGCCCTCGGCACCTAGAACTTTAACTTACACAAGTCCAATGATCTGTAAGTAACATAAACAAATAATCCCGATTGCTCACAAGGATTTGAATACCTCATCCAAGACTCAAATCCTTGAGCATTAAGATTTAATGTAGGATAAGTAGTGTAGGGTATTGCTATTGATTTGTGTGAATTAACGGGTCCCGAGGAACACCTTGGCGGATCCCTACAAGTTTTAAGGATGATTTTCTTCAGCAAAGCATAATAGGTTCAAATGTCAATTAAAATATCCAAGGATTGCAAAAGAGTTCGGACATAACCCTAAACAACATTTAAAACTTTCTGAATCATTTCGAGTTCATTTGCTCTTATTATATTGTTGAATTAATCATCCATTGGTTGAGTTAAGACTTAGTTGTGGTATTTTTAACTTTTGTTCAGTGAGCCTTAATGTTTTAATTATCCTATAGTGAGATAACTAAGCATTCAATTGATATTCTATTTAGGGATTATGTGGGTGCACACCCGAAAGGGCAAATCGAGTTATCAAGGAATCGTTACTCTTTCAATTGAAGTTGGGCTTTTAGTGTTTTAAGAACATCCATAGTTGATTATATTTCCTTTTTTAAACGTTATTAAGTAAATTTAGATCAAGCTTAATTTACTACTAAGCCCCTAAATTCTTTAAGGGTAAATTTGTCATTTTAAGAAGTTTTATTATATGTATTAGATTCTTATTGAAAGATTAAATTATGATTAACCATTAGCTTGGGGCTTCCAATTAGTTAATTATTACCTCCCTAACTTATGCCCCTTACATTTGGATCATCCAAACTTAATTTTCTTCCAATCTTCAATAATTTGAATAATTACAATTATACCCTTTTAATAGAAAATAATGTTAATTGGGGTTTCTACCCTTTAACCCTTTGTATTTCAATCACTTCAAAAAATTAGTTATAGTCAATCTTACCTATTTACCCCTTGTTTTGACATAAATCTTAACTATGACATAGATTCCATAATTATAATTTTGCCCCTAAGACCTGCCACTTCGTAATCCTTTAAATTTAACTCAAATGACTTTGAAACTTTGTTATTAACTCACTCATGGGTTAATTAAATATTAGAGGATAATTTGCATTTTTCTTACTTTTATTTAAATTTGAATAATTATTTTCGCTCAAAATAGAGATTTTCCAGAATAAACAATTCAATTAATTAAGACATCTTTTCCATCGTTATGAAATTTTTAGGAGGTTCATCTAGAGTAGAGGACCTCTATGAATAATTTTTGTCAATTTTTACATTATATTTAAATTTTTATAATTTTAATTACTTTTAATAAGTAAATAAATAAATAAAACATTTTATTTCAAAAATGCATTTTTTATATTTTTCATAAATCGCTATGAATCCAAGAAACTCAGAGAGATTTACTTTATATTTCTATGATTTTCATTTAAATTTCTACAATCATTTTATTCAAAATTAAAGGAAAAATGCATTTGAGTGCTTAATAATATATTTTTACATTTTAGTAATTTAGAAAAGCGTTTTTAAGTGGGTATTTTCATATTTTTGTTATCTTTTGATACTTTTAATTATTTTAAAATTAGAAATAACTTTAAAATGAAAATTTTGATTTTAGCTTCAATTTTATTTTTTTAAAGTTCCACTAGTCTCAAGGAACACTTCATAATTTTTTTTATTTTTATTTAAATTTTTTAAATTATTTTAATTCAAATTCCTATTTATTTAGAAATTTCATTTTTATATCAAAAATAATTTTTATGACTTTTAAATTTTTACAGAAATGTACTAAAATAATTATCTTCAAATTGGCCCACTTCGGTGATTTATTGAATTATTTTGTATTTTTTTCTAATTTTTAATAATTTTATTGATTTTAAACTAGAATAATACATTTCTACCATTTTTAAATCTGATTTTTATTTTTCCTAAGGTCCTCTAACCAAACGAAGCCTACCTAAATGAATTTATATTTTTCTGATTATATTTTAATTTTTACAATTTTTTTATTAAAATAGAGGTGATTAATGTTGGAAAAATAGGGCTTTCAATCTTAGGGGTGTTCTCTGACTTTCGAAGAATCAGAGAACACTCCTGAGCACATGAAGATTAATCTCTTAAAATTTCATATTATGATGATTAATATTTAATTAGTAATATTTTAAATAAGTTTAATGTATTTAATTAATTTAAAATTAAATACGAGACAAATTCACATTATTCTCCTCTATTCACTGAGCATAGGGGTATTTTTTCTTTTACTTTTATGATTTTTCTAAACCAAGATATGTATTTTTAAAGTTTTTGAATTAGTTTAAATAAAAAACACCCAATTTTCTACTTATCCATGTCAGCACCACATCATCCTTAGCATCTCCGAACACCCATGCGGTGTCCGCTGATTCGTTGGTCTTTCAACGCAAGTTCTAACACCTCTCTCCGGTTGTGTATCTTCCGCTTGTCCTCCACCTGCGTCTTCTAATCAATACACGTCTGAATGCATGGCATCCGCTTGTCGTATATGATCTCCCTAACCGAGAACCATCCAACTTATAGACTCATTATCGCACTCGATACTCAACCAAATCGCATGAAATTTGTTCATATATCTTCATCTAAGTGTGAAGAACCTATTTATATTATTACATATGTATGAAGTACACATTTCTTTCATAAAGTTCCAAACTGAGGCATAAATGAAAGTTTTTGACTTATACCTTGGTCTAAGAGGTGTAGCTTCGATTGGAATGGTTCTTGAGCTTCTCCTTGGTCCCACAATCATCCTCTAAGCTTCGATTTGATCTATGGTAGGGTCTATATTGGAGTTCAGGGTGGCACGAGTCTGAGTGAAGTCTAAGGTAGAGGGCTCAGGAAAGATGGATTTTAATCAGGAAGCTCTACTAACTCTGGGGAAGCTTTTGGATGTATCAATTTTGAGTTTTGGTGGATTTGGTGGTATGTTCGTGAAATACACTGATTTTCAAGCTTAAAATTGCTGATATATAGTGGGGAAGAGAGGCTAAATAGGGTTGGAATGAGCTTAGAGTTGTTGTAGTTAGGGTTTGAAGCAATTTTGGCAGAATTCCCCAAAAATTTGTGTATGGTGTGTTGGCTTATTTATAGAGAAGAAAGAAGGGCTCAATTGAGCTAGCCAGTGGGTGCATATGACTGCTTAGGTGGAAAGAAGAAGAAGGCAAGTGACCAATTGGGTTGAGCCACCTGGATGGATGAAATTTGGTGTTTTGACCATTGTGGGTTTCTAGACCATTGTGTTTTTTGGCAGCCAAGGTGGCTGTCTAGTCGAGGGGAGTTCACCATCTTGTCAAGGAGGTCAGGGCATGGTGTTGGTGAAGTCAATTGGGTGGTGCCCTGTGCAAAGTTTTGGATCAAAGTGGAATGTGGGTAAACCAATCTTGGGGAGATTTGGTTCAAGTCATGGATTTGGGTTGGTTTCACCAACCAAGCTTGCCTGGGCTGAAGAGGGATCGCCTAATTACCATGGTGAAGTCCCCATCCAAGTGGATTAATATTAATCATGGTTTTAAGTGTGTCATGAGAGTGGTTAATCACATTTGGGGGGACCATTAAAGAGGCTACTCCTCTTGCCATTTAAAGCTTGATGACATTAGCATGATTCCCATGGCTTACATGTGGCTTCAAGATGGCTTCATGGCTTGTCCTTGGCTTGGTCAATTTGCATCAGAATGGATTATAGAATTTTGGATGATTTTGTGAGAAATTGTCATGAGGCTTAACTTGGAATTATTTGGTCATGAATTCAAAACATAAGGCTTTATTTGATTAAATGGACGATGAGGTAGGCTTATCATTTAGGATTGGGCTTTTATAATTTAATTAAAGCTTTGGGCTTTTATGATTTGGGTCATGTGGGCCGCTTAAAATTTTACCATGGTGGGCTTTAAGAGCTTTTAAAATTTGATGTGAGGGATTTGATTTTGAGATTTTTTTCCTTAAATTGGGTAGGTTTATTTTGATTTGAAAATTGTCTTGAAGATATTGGGAATTGAGTTGTTTGAATTTCAAATTAAGTGGAATTGGAGTGAACTTTGTGAAAATTGGGAATTTTGGTGGGAAATGACCATTAGGAGCATTTTTTGGAATTTTAGTAAATTTTGGGTGTAAGTGGGCAATTTTGAGAGGTATAAAATGATTTTTGGTGAAAATTAAGGTATTTGGAAAATTTTAGGGATTTCGAGAATTTATGAGTATTTTGGTAATTTTGGTGAAATTAAAAGAAATTGGGTAATTGTGGAGTTGATTTAAATAGGTAGACCATGCAAGTCATGAAGTATTTTCTAAAGCCACAAGGCCCATAAGAGAACTCATTTTGGATCCTCCACTTGTTGGTCCTAGCCATCCTAACCATAAGCTAAAGATTTGGGACCTCCCACATGAGATTCCAAAAGACTTAGGAGGTAGGTCCAAATGTGTGTGACTTTAGGGTTTGAGGTGTGTGAACTTGGTGGGTTTTAAGTGGGTATATGAGTGAGACCAATCTCGAGCCACCCAGGGTTGCCCTATGGCCAGATAGTCCTATGGGGACTCTCTTTGAGCTTCCTCATGTTGGTTTCGACCTTCTAAGTGCTAGAGGTCACAACCACATATGTGAAATGCCAGAAAGAGTAAAAAAGTGTTTAGAATTTCTAAGGAAGGTGAGTTTCATCACTAGTCCTCTAGAATAGTAAACATGAAAGTCCTATGGCTGGGTCATAGGCTTCTAATAGAAGAAAGACTATATCTCATCAAAAGTAGGGTCAGTGGTAATTAATATTTTTTATGCATGATTTTTTTGTGCTTATATGATATACTTGCATGAACCTTGAGGTATTTGATATTGTTCAAGAAGGTGTACTTGACTCAACATTAATAATCCCATGCACAAATATTTAAAAATTTAGTATTCTTCAGAGAGTGTACTTGACACAAAGTTAATAATCTTAGAGAATGTGCAAGCCGGAGAGTGTAAGATTTTCTTAAAGCATCCTACTGAAA
>CM040421.1:20727043-20858422 GCA_022702705.1 Papilionanthe hookeriana x Papilionanthe teres
ACAAATAATTAAACGTTTTGCAACAACATGTACACGATAATAATAATAATAATAATTTTTTGCTGAAATCCACCTTTAAAGTACTCCTAAAATATTTAAGACTAATATTCATATTGTTTGAAACAATGGCAGACTTAGGGGGGCAGGACTCCTCTTAGCCACTCAAGATTTTCCAAAATTACCCAACCCTTTTGTCCCTTGTCAAAATTATCGCTGCTTCCGTAGCGTTGTCAAAACAGCTATTTGTTCGTAAACTCGTGTTTGTTTTCAGTTTATCCACTAAGAAAATAAATCGAACACAAATAACTTTTTCTATTGTTGATGTATAAACGAGCTGAACACAAAGTAAGATTTGTGCTCTTTTTGGTTTATATATATATATATATATATATATATATATATATATATATATATATATATATATCTACAACTCCCATCAAAATTCTATCGTCGCCTTCCTTTGATGTAGTCACCTTCACTCCTATGGAGTTTGGTGTGTTGGACATCTCCTGACTCATATACATCAAGCTAGTATTTAAAGTTATTTGCGAAGCTTTCGGCTCTGGATGGACAATCGGCGTCGCTTACCTCGGGTGATCTCTTTCCTAACTCTGTTTTTTCTTGCCTTTTTTGGTTTTGTTTGGTAGTGTATGGCTAGATCTTACGTGGATGCGGTGAATGGAGGAATTTCTTCACCTTCCAGTGTCGCATTCTTGTTTTTTCCCTCAATCTTACCATGATGCTTGGGAGGTAGGAGGTGGGGAGTATAGTTTCATCAAGAAGCTAGGGCGGAAGAATGGGAAACCGGCTTTGTTTTTGTCCGATGAAGAAACCAATATTCTAGCATCAGCATGTCGGTATGTGCTCATTGGAAAGTTTCTTTATGGTCACCCTAAGCTTGATTTCATCTGAAAATATTTTGATTTACTGATACTTACTGGGACTTGGAAAATCGGCTCTTTAGATGGAAGGCATATTCTCATCGAACTGTCTAATGATGTAGATTACACAAATGTTTTCGCAAGAAAGATAATGAAGATTGAAAAACGGCTCATGAAAATTCTTAAATGGAGTGTAGACTTTGATCCACGCTCTGAATCACCTATCATACCTGTCTGGGTCAAATTTCCTGAATACAAATATCATCTTTTTAACCATGAGATCCTTTATTCCTTAGCTAAAGGTTTTGGTAACCCACTACGTGTTGATAAGCCCACTGTTGAGCGTCATAAGCCTGCTGATGCCTGTTTCCTTGTCGAAAGGGACATTACCCAACCATACCCAGATGAGGTATGGATTGGGTCGGCTCATAAAGGCTACTGGCAACGAGTTATCATGGGGCCACACCCCCTATCGCTCTCACTCGTGCTATGTTCGGGCACTCCAATACAATCTGCTATAGACTCACACCCACACCTCAAACCTCCACCTATCCCCAAAAACTATACATTGCCACCAAACCCCACCATCCCTCCACTAGAGGTTATTTTGGACAACCCCTCGCACCTCCCAACCTCGGCACCGAGTTACATGATGATGCTCGACCTACCCCCGTTATATTCTCACCTACTCCGACTTTGGTCGAACATGTCCCCCTTAACTCAACTAACCAGTTTGTTGCTTAAGATACTGCTATGGAAACCCCACTTTGTGAGAACAATGGTCATGATATGACTGTGCAACTTAGGGATGTGGCCTTGGCTGAAGATATACATTCACAGCACAGCTCTACAAAAGATAAATCCTTAAATGTAGATGACGATCAAAGCATACAAATACACTTGCCTGTTAGTGTACCTTCATGTTTAGAAAAAACTAACAGTGGTCAGGATAAGACTGAGCAGGTTAGGGATGTGGCTTTGGCTGAAGATATACCCTCACAAAGACACGCTTCTACAAATGATAAATCCTTAACTCGTCGATGATGATCAAAGCATTCAAATACACTTGCTCGTTAGTAACACTTCATGTTTAGAAAAACCTTTTCCTTATAGTACGACTGAAACTGCTAATTCTATTGAACCTATTGTTATTTCTAACGAAGTGAATCATATGGAGAATTCGGTTCAGCCTCATTTGCTGATCCTAATCAATCTTTTGACCCCCCCTGAATAGGACAATGCCTAGGCACACACAAGGCTTTCCTACTAGGTCTCTAAACGTTGACTGTAACTCTGACATTGAGCATAGTCAGAAGGAAATATCCAATAAAGTCATCGAAGCTAACTCTGATATGGAAACATAATGGATCATTCAAAGATCTAATAGGAAGAAAAATAAGAAACAAAATTTAGGTAAAAGAATTACCATCGAGCCTGATATTTCAAGTTTTTCTGAAAATGAAACTTCACCCCCTTCTTCTAGGGTAACTAGAAGGAGTGGAAAACACTATGTTTAATATTTTGGTTTGGAACATTAGGGGAGTGGCTGACCCTTCCTCCCTTAAGCGTTTGAAACATCTTTGTAGGTCTCATCATTTAGACATTTTTGCTATTTTGGAACCTATGGTAACCACTAATAAAGATAAAATTCTTGCCTGTTTTCCTCGTTATCTACATTACTGTAATAGAAATAACAAAATATGGGTTTTTTGGAAAAAAAATGTTAATTTTCATATCATTGAGGATGATAATCAGTTTGTTTTGGCCAATTACATTTTCGACTCCTATAAGGGGTGGTCGACTTTTGTTTATTCTAGTTCGTTCTTCATCGAAAAGTTCCTTTTGTGGAATAAGATAATTACATATAGGAATACTATTAATGATAATTGGTGTGGAGGGGGATTTTAACATGATCATGTCCCCTTCGAAAGGAGAGGGGTGCTAATTTGGTTACTAGTGCTTATGAATAAATTCCGTGATTGTATGTCTCAAGCTAGTCTCTTTGACATGGGTTACACGAGTCCCCCTTCACTTGGAGAAGGGGTTTACTTTTTCAATGGTTGGATAGCATTCTTTGGCAACCCCTCTTTCCTTAACGGTTACCACCTAGCGCGTGTCCAGCACTTAAGTCATGCTTCCTCTGACCATAACCCACTCTTATTGACAATTGCTTTCCATTCTAAACCAACCAGGAAACCTCTTAAATTTCTAAATATGTGGGCCGCTCATCATAATTTTAGTGAGCTGATCAGATCTTTGTGGCAGCCTAAGAACTGTGGCACTCCTTAGTATGTGTCGGCATATTTTTAGGTTTGCGTTTTTATTTTGAAAATGGGTCGCCTAACAGAAGTTGTCGGCGAATTTTTAATTTAATTTAAATAAATAACTTTGAAAAGTAGTATTTAATTTTAAAAAATAATTTTTAAATTTGAAGGTTTTAAGACATGAGATTAAACCGATCTCACATCCCAAATAGTTTATATAAACGAGCACCGCATCACAAACCGTGTATCTATCCCTAAGGATAGACACACTGCTTGATGGTGGGGATCGATTAAATAAACTAAAAGATTTGTGACATCCGTTTGGTCTGCGAACCAATTTTATAAGCCGACAAATTCCCCTACTTAATATGAAAGTATTAAACAGGGTTTATATTACTCAGGTTCTTTAAAATTCTCTATAAAGGCAAGCCTCTATAGTTAATTACATCTTAAGTGATGAGAATCACCTAAGAAAACTCTCGATAATAATCAATAATTCTGCTCTCAAGAATTTCAAAGTTTAAGTTTTCGAGGATTGAATTTTGAAATTTCAATTGGGAATGGATCAAATTTGGAATATTTTGTTTTGGGAATTCAAAGGAAGAATGGTAGGAGAAATTACGGACTAGAAGCGAACTTCGGTAATTTCCCGACTATCCTATTGTTCGGCTTGAATTTAGGGAATTCCTAATATTTATTTAATGTTTTAATCTTGCCAATTTTAATTAATTAGGGCTTATATTTATATGACGAATCATACAAATAGATTTCGAAGATGTGAGGGTTTATGTCATATCGGACGATCGCCTCGGAATCCTAAGACCGGTTAGGGCTTAATTTGCAATGCAAATGCCTAACGAAGAGTTGAGGATTTATGTTGCACTAGTGCAAACTACCTCGAAGTCCTATGGCTTTGTTATTTAATTCTAGAAAAGTTTTGTCGAAGTAGACTCGGGTTTTACTGATGACGATGGCCGTGCTCGCCCACCATGCTCCGAGCTCCTTGTTGTTGCAGAGGTTTAGTTTTAGAAATCATAAATCGTGGGATGAGAAAAGTGTTTTGGTTTAGAGAAAATTTTAATTTCCAAGTGTTTTTTATGTTTTAATTAAAACAAATCTTAAAGTCGATATAACGACACCGGTTAAGATCCCACGATTCCATCCTTCCGCATCATTATTTTTATCGGATTCACTTAGTCCGTATGAATTTGCTAAACTCAACCGAATGAGTTCCACACTTTCATTTAGCACCGTGGAAATCCCGTTAGCAACACGTAGGTTACATCATCCGAGGTATTCCCGATCATCCAACGTAACGTTTTAATTTAATTGTAATTGTAGTTTTGTGTTCCGTTTGTGATTAAATTTTGAGTTGTTTTATATTTTGAAATGTTGTGGCGGTGAATTTTATCTTGCAATAACTTTTAACTTAGTTTTGGTTTTAGTTTTAGGGACTATCCTAAAGGTGTGGGTTTTCATGCAACAGCTTGTTTATCATGCAGAAAAGTAAGTGCGATGCGATTAAAGAAATTGCAACAATGTAAATTGCAAGAAAGTAAATCGCAATAAAATAAAAGCGTACTCGGAGGGTCTTCCCGTCATCCCAAGCCGCACTTAAAACACAATTAGAATATTTAAGCAAATTCCTAGTAAAGCTATGGTAAGGGTTATGGTTTTCTACCAAATTCCTAATCCTATGATGCTAGTCATTTCCTATGACGTCTAGGTTCCTTGTGTTTCGGTTTGAAGACGATTTTCTTCATCAAAGAACAATTAAATTTAATTGTTCTTATAAACATCCTATCATATTGAGAAAGTGTTTAAGAAGGATCTTAAACATCTTTTCAATATTTCTAGGATTGCTTTAAGTCCAAATGAATTCAATTACACAAATGAATTAATCGTCCAAGAATTTTAAGTTTTGTTGTTATCTCGCTCGAATGAACTAGGATGTTTGAATGTTCTATAAGTGAAGTAACATTTCATTTAATATTCCGTTTAGGAGTTATGATAACTAAAGCTTTCGAGGGTAAATTGGTATTCAAATGGTTTGTGATTTAGCTTTAATTTCAATTAATGGGTTTAAATTTGGAATAGTGTTCAAGTTATTTTAGATTTATTTTGAATTCTTTATGTCTTTGGGGATGTTATATTTAATTCAACTTAATTTAATTTAATTTAATTTAATTGAGTTTTAATTCTATTTAATTCAATTTAATTCAAATTAGTTTGATTTGATGTTAACTTAATTTAGTTTGATTTGATTTAATTTTAATTTAATTTGATTTGATTTAATTTAATTTGACTTAATTTAATTTAATTTAATTTAATCTTTAATTTAATTTAATTTAATTTAATTTGATTTTATTTATTTATTTAGTTTAATTTAATTTAATTTAATTTAATTTAATTTGTTTATTTAATTTAATTTAATTTAATCTTTAATTTAATTCAACTTTTAATTTTAATTTAATTTAATTTAATTTAATTCAATTTAATTTACTTAATTTAATTTAATTTTAAATTTAATTTTATTTTTAATTTTAATTGAAATTTTTAAAAGAGTTTAATAATTTAATTTTAGTTTAATGATTAAGTTTTTTAATGTTTTGAATTTGAGTTATCATTTAAATTAAGAATTGAATATTAATGAGATAATTAATTTAGGGATTTTTAAATTAAAGAATAAATCTCTTCCTAATAATATCCCTATTTTAATAATTCTAATTTTATTATTCTTCCAAATTTAATCAATTATTTAATTAAGGTTTAATTATTTTAAATTGCTTAATGGGTTTCTACCCTTTAATTATTAAATTTCAATCATCCAAATCAGATTAGGATCAAATATTTTACTTGTTAATTTTTTTATTAAACCTAAAGTTTTAATTAAGGATTAAAAAATTTTAATTACCACTTTACCCTTTAAGCTTAATAATTTCATAACTCACTAAATTGAACTCAAATAAAGTTGAAATTTTTATGTGACTTCACTCATATGTCAATAAAGACATGAGAGGAGAAAATGTGATTTTTCTGTATTTAATTTATTTATATAATTATTTTTGGTAGAAAATAGAGATTTCCAAGGAAAATTTAATAACATGACCAAGGGAACGTTTCTGTCCTTAAGAAAATTAGGGGACATTCCTAATGACTAGAGGACCACTTGGACCAATTTTAGTGATTTTTTGAATTATATTATTTTTATTATAATTATTTAAAGTTTTGGAGAGTTAATTAATTTAAAAATAAAATAAATGTTGAAAAATGAACTTTATATTTTTCAAAAATCTCTCTGATATCAAGGAAATCAGAAAATCAAATTTTACAATTTTCTGATTTTTCTATGATTTATTATAATTATTTTAGTGAAAATGCTAGAAAATACATTTTTTTAATTTTAAAATTACCCTAGAGCTTTAAAATTTAATATCTCACTAAATAGACCTAAGAAAAATATGGGGTTTGTTCCTAAGTGATTAAAATTCAAAATGTGACATTTTGGTGAATTTTAATATTTTTGTGATTTTTATTATTTTTTAATTATTAAAATATTAAAATAATATTAAAAAATCAAGTTTTTTAGAAAATTGAAATTTTAATTTTCCTAAATTCCCCTAATATCAGAGAGGCTCCAAAACCAATTTAGTGAATTTTTGAAAGATATTTTGAAAGTTATGAATTTTTAAAGTTTAAAATGACTAAGTGGCTTAATCAACCCATTTAGTAGAGGCTAACCAAGTCCAATTGATCTCAAACTTTTATGGTGGATTCCTCTGATCCTAAAGGTCAGTGGAGAATTGATTTCAAGTCAATTTGATGTATGGTTAGCTCTAATTAATTAGAGACCTATTTTGAATGTTTAAGCCAATTAGTGTTATTTTAAATGAACTAACTCAAAACCTATTTTTCTTAGGGTCCTCTGGTCATAAGGAACATCATCAAATTTTCCTAGAATTTATTTCACAACATGCTATTTATTGGAATTAAAATACTCAAAACAGTAACATGAACTTGAAAAATCAATAACTTTTCATAGGGATGACCTCCGACTTTGGAAAATTCAGTGAATGTTCCCAAATTCGTAGGCTTCAAAAGCTCCTATGGTCTCATGCCATGGTGAATTGTATACATGCATGGAGAATTAAAAATATGCAGAGAGTAAATAAATTATTAAAAATAAAATACTGATGAAATTAAGTAATTTCTTTTCCACATTATTCTCCTCTCGTTCACCGAGCAAGGGAGTATTTTTATTTTATTTTTAAGATTTTCCTACACAAAGTTATGAAATTTTGAAGTTTAGGAATTAAATAAATGAAAATGCCCCTAATTTTCTATTTATCCACGCGGCGCCGCGTCATCCTCGGCATCTCCGAACGCACACGCGTCGCGCTCCCATTCGACGCCGCCGCTCGAGTCGCCAGCCCGGGCCCCGCGGTTCTCGTACCGTCTCCCGGTCCGACGCCATCCGAGCCGTCCGTCCGCGCGTGTATCGAATGGACGCGCATCCGTTCATCGTCCCCGAGCGTCCTCACCCGAGAGCCGTCCACACTAAATCCCTAATATCTCACTTGATACTCGATGGATTTTCGTGTTCTTATGCTCTATGGATTCGTCTTGAGAAGACAAACACATCTATACGGTTTATGTGGGATGAAATTTACGCAATAGAAATGAAGAATGTTCAGAAGCTCGGGAAGGAGAGTGAGGCCATACCTTTGCTCAGTGAAGTGTGGCTTCGATCTGAGAGTTGTTGCACCTTCGATCGGATCCCGGCGAAGCTCCGGATGAAGTCTCCTGGTCCAGTGAATTGCCTGGTAGGATTTCGACCACAGCCCGATCACAAAGCTTGGAGGCCGGGGCACCTGGGTGGCCCGGAGATGGGGCTTTTGCCGCGGACACCTTCCCTCGTCCGGTGAAGGTGTAGAACCAATCGATTTGGGGATCGGCTCACCGCGGAGAAGTGTCCCGGTTTTCGGCCTAGATTTCAACTCCGAAATCGACCTCTCGCAGAAGAAATGGCAGGGGATCTCGGTGGGGATCAAGTGCTCGTGTATGGGGAGGAGTCCGGAACAATTTTGCGCAGTTTCCTTGAGGTTTGTTTCAAGCACCTCTCATGGCCGAGAGGGGCGGTGTTTAAATAGAGAGGGTGGAGGGCCTCCCGTGGAGAGTTAGGGCTTGGGATCACTGCTCTCGGCAAGAGAAGAACACTCGCAATGGCCACCGGGGATGGGGCAGCCTCAGCAGTGAGAATTCCAAGTCGGGCTCACATGTGAGCTCGGCTGACCTCATTTTCGATGAGGTCTTCTCTTCTTCTCTTTAGTACTTAGGATCTAGCCTTGAGCTTTTCCTTCGACTATCTTAGAGGACTAGAATCGGGACCCACCTTTTAGAAATTCAAACCACTTCTTAACTCCCCGCAAACTCCACAAACTCGACTATAGACCCCTAATCACCTAGAGGGTCGAAATCAAATGTGGAAGTTTAAAGGATGAGTTCCTATAGTGACTCTCCGCCTTAGGACCGCCCCTGGTGGCTCGGTCCGGTGAGGGCCGACTTACACACACACTACACTTATACACTACACTTTCACACACTTCCTAAAACTACACCCATACCTAACTTGACCTCCCGACTCATGTAGGTGATTCACATGATGGTCCTTAACCCCCGAGCCCTCGGCTAAGAGGTTAGGAACAACATAGATGAATGCCTCAAATGAGTCCCTTCATGGCTCATATGGGGTTGATATGGCTTCATGGCTCAACCAAAATGACTTCTTTCCACTTACATCCACCCAATCTTCAATTTCCCAAATTTTCAATTTTCGACCCCTGGACCCTACACCCGCTAAATTTACCCAAAACCCTTGAAATTACCCAAATTTCTCAAAAATTTCCAAATTACCCAAAATTCCCCAAAATCAATCCCAAACATTTCCATATCACTCAAAGTGATCATCCATACCCAAAAATACCAAAAATTCCAAAAATACCTCCCAATACCCTCCAAATACCCAAAATACCCCTCTTGACCCAAAAATCCAAAAATTCAGAAAATTCCCAGAAAATCCCAAATATTCCCAATTTCATTTTGTCCAACTACACCATGGGCCAATTTTGTCAATTTACCCTACTTTTGTCAAAACCCCCAATTTGGCCCATTTTAACCCAAAGTGAACCCAATGTTAAACCAAACCTACCCAATTGACCCCAATTTTGGTCCAATTCAATTCTAAACTTCAATGCAACATCCTCAATACCAATCTAGACCAAATCCAAGTCCAATTTGATTGACATTTGGATCCAATTTCACTTTTGGCCTTAAAGCCCAATTTTGACCCATGACCCAAACCTAACCCAAATTCAAACCAATTCAACTCCAAATCACACCAAATTGACTCCAAGCCCTTCATAGAACATCCCTAAACCAATTATGACATTTATTTGACAAAGTTATTCACAAAATCTTTACCCAAATGCCCATACTAAAATCAAAAAGCCCATTTCCCTTAAACTTTCCTAAGAGCCCACTTCCTTCAAATTCAAAAGCCCAAAATCTACCCTAAAGCCCACATGACATCTCCATTTGTCATCCACTTAATTAAAGCCATTACCTAAGTCCTAAATTCACCATCAAATTATTCCAAATCAAGTTTCATACAAATTTCCATCAAATTACCAAAAATTCCTAAAATCCATTTTCATGAAATTGACCAAACCTTTTCCCAAGCCAAAGGTGAGCCATGCAAGCCATGGACAAGCCACATGAAGCCATGGAAGGCTTGACATGTGATCAAGCCATTAATGGCAAAAGGAGAGGCCCCTTTCCTAATCCTCCTTAAACCCTTTTTTACCTTAAGCATGTCACACACTAAACCATGCTTAGCCACCTCATCATGGATGTGAGACCACACCATTCTCTCTTGGCCGACCCAAGTGACCCTTTTCAGCCCAAGACCAGGCCTTGGGTGGTGAACCTAGCCCAAAACCATGGGTTGACTCATTTGAACCAAAAATGGTCTTCCCCCATTCCATTTCAATCCAAGCTCTTTACACACTGGCATTTGCCAATTGCTTCGCACCAAGTCCCAGCCCCTAACCCACCCGACCTCGAGGGTGACCCATGCCTCAGCCGGCCACCACCAGGCCGCCGAAAAACACCATGGCCGAGAGCTCACATGTGAGCCCAACTTGAATTCTCACCGCCGAGCCGCCCCATCCCCAGCGGCCATCGGAGCCGTTCTTCTTCGCCAAGAGCAGCTCGATCCCAAGCCCTAACTCTCCCCGGGAGGCCCTCCACCCTCTCCTATTTAAACACCACCCCTCTCGGCCATGGAAGGTGCCGAAAACAAACCTTAAGGAAACTCTGCCAAAATTGTTCCGTACTCCTCCCCATACACGAGCACTCGATCCCCGTGAGATCCCCCGCCATTTCTTCTCTGCGAGCTCAATTTCGTAGTCGAAATTCCACCCAAAACCAGACACTTCTCCACAGCTGGACCAATCCTCAAATCGATTGGTCCTACACCTTCACTGGACCAAGGGAAGGTGTCCACCAAGAAAAGCCCCATCTCCAGTGCCACCCAGCTGCTCCACCTCCAAGCTTTGTGATCGGGCTTGGTCGAAATCACATCTGGACAATTCACTGCACCGGAGACTTCATCCGGAGCTTCGCCGGGATCCAATCGAAGGTGCAACAAACCTCGCATCGAAGCCACACTTCTCCGAGCAAAGGTATGAGCTAATTCTTCATCCCGAGCTTCCGGAGATTCCCCATTTCAAATGCTTTAATTTCAATGCACGATCACCGTATAGATGTGTTCGTCTCTTCAAGACGAATCCATAGAAGCATAAGAACATGAAAATCCATCGAGTATCGAGCGAGATCTGTGGATTTAGTGTGGACGGCTCTCGGGCGAGGACGCTCGGGGATGATGAACGGATGCCGTCCATTCAATACACGCGCGGACGGACGGCTCAGATGGCGTCGGACCAGGAGACGGTACAAGAACCGCGGGGCCCGGAGCGGTGAGTCAGATGGCGGCGTCGAATGGGAGCGCGACGCGTCTGCGTTCGGAGATGCCGAGGATGAGTTGGCGCCGCGTGGATAAATAGAAAATTAGGGGTATTTTCTATTTATTTAATTCCCTAAACTTCAAAAATTCATAACTTTGTGTAGAAAAATCGAAAAATAAAATAAAAATACCCTCTCGCTCGATGAACGTAGGAGAATAATATGGAAAGAAATCATTTAATTTCATTAAGTATTTTATTTTTTATAATTTATTTACTCTCTGCATACTTTTAATTCTCCATGCATGTATACAATTCACCATGGCATGAGATCATAGGGTTTTGAAGCCTCTGAATTTGGGAACATTCCCTGAATTTTCCAAAGTCGTAGTGACATCCCTATGAAGAAGTTATTGATTTTTCAAATTCATGTTACTCGTTTTGAGTATTTTAATTCCAATAAATAGTATGTTGTGAAATAAATTCTAGGAAAATTTGATGATGTTCCTTATGACCAGAGAACCCTAGGAAAAATAGGTTTTGAGTTAGTTCATTTAAAACAACCCTAATTGGCTTAAACACTCAAAATAGGTCTCTAATTAATTAGAGTTAACCATACATCAAATTGACTTCAAATCAATTCTCCACTGACCTTTAGGATCAGAGGAACCCACCATAAAAATTCGAGGTCAATTGGACTTCAGTTAGCCTCTACTAAATGGGTCGATTAAGCCACTTAGTCATTTTAAACTTTAAAAATTCATAACTTTCAAAATATCTTTCAAAAATTCACCAAATTGGTTTTGGAGCCTCTCTGATATTAGGAGAATTTAGGAAAATTAAAATTTCAATTTTCTAAAAAAGTTAATTTTTAATATTATTTTAATATTTTTATAATTAAAAAATAATAAAAATCACAAAAATAATAAAATTCACCAAAATGTCACATTTTGAATTTTAATCACTTAGGAACAAACCCCACATTTTTCTTAGGTCTATTTAGTGAGATATTAAATTTTAAAGCTCTAGGATAATTTTAAAATTAAAAAAATATGTTTTCTAGCTTTTTTATTAAAATAATTATAATAAATCATAGAAAAATCAGAAAATTGCAAAATTTGCTTCTCTAATTTCCTTGATATCAGAGAGATTTTTGAAAAATATAAAATTCATTTTTCAACATTTATTTTATTTTTAAATTAATTAACACTCCAAAACTTAAAATAATTATAATAAAAATAATATAATTCAAAAAATCACCAAATTTGGTCCAAGTGGTCCTCTAGTCATTAGGAATGTCCCCTAATTTTCTTAAGGATAGAAACTTTCCCTTGGTCATGTTATTAAATTTTCCTTGAAAATCTCTATTTTCCACCAAAAATAATTATATAAATAAATTAAATACAGAAAAATCACATTTTCTCATCTCATGTCTTTATTGACATATGAGTGAATTCACATAAAAATTTCAAGTTCATTTGAGTTCAATTTAGTGAGTTATGAAATTATTAAGCTTAAAGGGTAAAATGGTAATTACAAATCTTAATCCTTAATTAAAACTTTAGGTTTAATAAAAAAATTAACAAGTAAAATATTTGATCCTAATCTGATTTGGATGATTGAAATTTAAATAATTAAAGGGTAGAAACCCATTAAGCAATTTAAAATGATTAAACTTCAATTAAATAATCGATTAAATTTGGAAGAATAATAAAATTGGAATTATTAAAATAGTGGATATTATTAGGAGGAGATTCATTCTTTAATTTAAAAATCCCTAAATTAATTATCTCATCAATATTCAATTCTTAATTAAAATGATAACTCAAATTCAAAAACATTAAAAGACTTAATCATTAAACTAAAATTAAATTATTAAACTCTTTTAAAAATTTCAATTAAATTAAAAATAAAATTAAATTAAAAATTAAATTAAATTAAGTAAATTAAATTGAATTAAATTAAATTAAATTAAATTGAAATTAAAAGTTGAATTAAATTAAAAATTAAATTAAAGATTAAATTAAATTAAATTAAATAAACAAATTAAATTAAATTAAATAACTTAAATTAAATTAAATTAAATTAAATAAATAAAATTAAATAAAATTAAATAAAATTAAATTAAATTAAATTAAATTAAATTAAATCAAATTAAATTAAAATTAAATCAAATCAAATTAATTTAATGTAACATCAAACCAAACTAAATCGAATTAAATTAAATTAAATTAAAATTAAAACTCAATTAAATTAAATTAAATTAAATTAAATTGAATTAAATAACATCACCTAAAACAGAAAGGAATTAAATATAAAGCAACTCAACACTATTCCAAATTTAAACCCATTAACTTGAATCAAATCATTTGAATACCAATTTACCCTCGAAAGCTTTGGTTATTATAACTTCTAAACAGAACATTAAATGAAATGTTACCTCACCTATAGGATATTCAAATGTCCTAGTTCACTGAGTAAGATAACAACAAAATTTGAATTCTCGGACGATTAATTCATTTGTATAATTAAACCCATTTGGACTTAAAACAATCCTAGAAATATCGAAAAGATGTTTAAGATTCTTCTTAAGCACTTCCTCAATATGATAGGACATTTATAAGAACAATCGGACTTAATTGTTCTTCGATGAAGAAAATCGTCCTTAAACCAAAACACAAAGACCTAGACGTCATAGGAAATGACTAGCTATAGGATTAGGAATTTGGTAGAAAACCATAACCCTTCCCTTAGCTTTACCTAGGAACTTGTTTAAATATTCTAATTGTGTTTTAAGTGCAGCTTGGGATGACGGGAAGACCCTCCAGGTATGCTTTTATTTTATTGCAATTTACTTTCTTGCAATTTACATTATTGCAATTTCATTAATCGCATCGTACTTACTTTTCTGCATGATAAACAACCGTTGCATGAAAACCCACACCTTTAGGATGGACCCTAAAACCGAAACCAAAACTAAGTTAAAAGTCATTGCAAGATAAAATTCACCGCCACAACATTTCAAAATATAAAACAACTCAAAATTTAATCACAAACAGAACACAAAACTACAATTACAATTAAATTAAAACGTCCAGTTGGATGATCGGGAATACCTAGGAGGATGTAACCTACGTGTTGCTAACGGGATTTCCCACGGTCTAAATGAAAGTGTGGAACTCATTTAGTTGAGTTTAGCAAATTCATCCGGACTAAGTGAATCCGATAAAAATAATGATGCCGAAGGATGGAACCGTGGGATCTTAACCGGTGTCGTTATAATCAACTTTAAGATTTGTTTTAAATAAAACATAAAAAACACCTGGAAATTAAGATTTTCTCTAAACCAAAACACTTTTCTCATCCCCTGATTTATGATTTCTAAAACTAAACCTCTGCAACAACAAGGAGCTCGGAGCATGGTGGGCAAAGACGGCCATCGTCATCAATGAAAACCCGAGTCTACTTCAACGAAACCGTCCTAGAATTAAATAACAAAGCCATAGGACTTCGAGGTAGTTTGCCTAAGTGCAATATAAATCCTCAACTCTTCGTTAGTGCATTTGCATTGCAAATTAAGCCCTAACCTGGTCTTAGGATTCCGAGGTAGTCGTCTGATACGACATAAACCCTCACATCTTCGAGGCTATTTATGTGATTTTATCATACAAATATAAGCCCTAATTAATTAAAATTGGCAAGATCAAAACATTTAAATAAATATTAGGACTTTCCTAAATCCAAGCCAAACAATAGGATAGTCGGAAATTACCGAAGTTCGCTTCGAATCCGCGATTTCTCCTAATTTTCTTCCTTTCGATTCCCAAAACAAAAATGTTCCAAATTTGATCCATTCCCTATTGAAATTCCAAACTTCAATCCTTTCGAGAACTTAAACCTCGAAATTCTTGAGAGCGAATTATCGATTATTATCGAGAGTTTTCTTAGGTGATTCCCGTCGCTTAAGATGTAATTAACTATAGTGGCTTGCCCTTATAGGGAATTTTAAAGAACCTGTAGTAATATAAACCCCGTTTAATGCTTTCATATTAAGCGAGGGAATTTGTCGGCTTATAAAATTGGTTCGCAGACCAAACGGATGTCACAAATCTTCTAGTTTATTTAATCGAGCCCCACCGTCATAGCGGTGTGTCTATCCTTAGGGATAGATACACAGTTTGTGGTGCGGTGCTCGTTTATATAAACTATTTGGGATGTGAGATTGGTTTAATCTCATATCTTAAAACCTTCAAATTTAAAATTATTTCAAAATCAAATATTATTTTTTCAAATTATTAATTTAAATTAGATTAAAATTCGCCGACAATTTCTGTAGGCGACCCCTCTTCAAAACACAACACACAACCTGAAAATAGTTGCCGACAAGCTCTCGGCCATGGTGTTTTCCGGCGACCCAGGCGGCTGGCCGGCAGGCATGGGTCACCCTCAGGTCCAGGTGGGTCGGGACCGGAGGTTTGTGCGATCAATTGCGCCATGGACATGTGTAAAGGGTTCGAATCAAAATGGAATGGGAAAGGGCTAGTTTTGGGTCTAAATGGGTCAACCCTTGGTTTTGGGTTAGGTTCACCCTCCAAGGTCAATTTGGGCTGAAGGGAAAGTCACTTGGATCAGCTTGATTAGTGGGGTCAAGTCACAATCCAAGTACAATTAAGTCTAAGCATGGTTTAGTGGAGTCATGCAAGTGGTTAATCACTCTTAAGAGAATATGGAAAGGGCCTCCTCCTCTTGCCATCTTGGGTATGGTGAGGTGGAAAGTAGATTCCATGGCTCTCATGGCTCCCATGTGGCTCATGCATGGCTTCATGGCTCACCTTTGCTCGGGAAAAGTTAAGTCAATTTCATGGAAATGGATTTAAGAAAAATTTTGGTATTTTGATGGGAATTTGTATGGGGCTTAATTTGGAATGGCTTCATGATGAATTTTCAAACTTAGGGATTGATTTTAATTAAGGGCATGATAAGAAGAATTGTCATATGGGCTTTAGTATAAAATTTGGGCTTTTAGGAAGGTTTCATGTAAGTGGGCTTTTGGTTTAAAAAATAGATTTATGGATGGGAATTTTGTAGAAGTTTGGGCCAAATAATTGTTGGGTTTAACTCATAGATGTGTCATGAGTGACTTGAAGCAAATTGGGAGTGATTTGGGTTTGAATTTGGGCTTCTTTGGTGAATGGGCCAATATAGGTCCAAGTGGGCTAAGTTGGGCCAATGTTGGGCTAGGGTTGAAATTGATGTAAAATTAATGTTGAGAAATATTTATGGGAGTGTTTCAAAGAGTTTTTGACTTTGGTTGGGCTTTGATTTTGGGGTTTGGGCTCATTTGGGTTAGGTTTGGGTTTAGGTCAAAATTGGGCTTTTTGGTTTTGGGTTGAATTTAAGTGGGGTTTGAGTCTAAATTTTGGGTAAATCATGTTAGGGTTTTGTTTTTAGGGATGTTAAGGAAGGTTTAGAAAAGATTTGGGGTTAATTGGAGTTGAATTGGGTGAGTTTGGGTTAGGTTTGGGTCATGGGTCCAAATTGGGCTTTAAGGCCAAAAGTGAAATTGGATCCAAATGTCAATCAAATTGGACTTAGATTTGGTCTAGATTGGTGTTGGGAATGTTGAATTGAAGTTTAGAATTGAATTGGACCAGAATTTGGGTCAATTGGATAGGTTTGGTTTGACATTGGGTTCACTTTGGGTTAAAATGGGTCAATTGGGGTTTTGACAAAAGTAGGGTAAATTGACAAAATTGGCCCATGGTGTAGTTGAACAAAATGAAATTGGGAATATTTGGGATTTTCTGGAATTTTCTGGGAATTTTCTGAATTTTTGGATTTTTGGGTCAAGAGGGTATTTGGGTATTTGGAGGGTATTGGGAGGTATTTTTGGAATTTTTGGTATTTTTGGGTGTGGATGATCAATTTGAGTGATGTGGAAATGTTTGGGATTGATTTTGAGGAATTTTGGGTAATTTAGGTGATTTTGCAAATTTTGGGTAGTTTCGAGGGTTTTGGGTAGAAGTGGCGGGTGTAGGGTCCCGGGGGGTCAAAAATTGAAAATTTGGAAAATTGAAGATTACGTGAATGTAAGTGGAATAAAATCATTTTGGTTGAGCCATGAAGCTACATCAAGCCTACATGAGCCATGAAGGGACTCATTTGAGGCATTCACTATGTTGTTCCTGACCCTCTTAGCCAAGGGCTTAGGGGTTAAGGACCATCCATGTGAATCACCTACATGAGTCAGGAGGTCAAGTTAGGTATGGGTGTGTTTCTAGGATGTGTGTGAAAGTGTAGTGTATAGGTGTAGTGTGTGTGTAAGTCAGCCCTTCACTGCACTGAGCCACCTGTAGGCGATCCTAAGGCTAAAGAGTCCTATAGGAACTCATCCTTTAAACTTCCACATTTGATTTCAACCCTCTAGGTGATTAGGGGTCTATAGTCAAGTTTGTGGAGTTTGAAGGGAGTTTAGAAGTGGTTTGAAATTCTAGAAGGTGGATCCCAATTCTAGTCCTCTAAGATAGTCAAAGGGAAAGCCTAAGGCTAGATCCTAAGCACTAAAAAGAAGAAGAGAAGACCTCATCAAAAATGAGGTCAACAGTATGTTCTTTGGCAACTTCATAAGAAAGTGGCTTATGGTTTGAAAAAGTGGAATTTTGATTTTTTTGGTAATATACACAGTAGGGTTGCTAATTCTTTGAACATTGTGAATAGTTTAGAATCTATTGTTACTTATGATCGCTTGAACAGGTGAAAGAGTTGGCTCAGGCACATAGCAACTTATTGTCTGACATAGCTCTTGAGGAAGATCTACTTATGCAAAAAGCTCATGACATCAATTTCCTTAAAGGTGATAGAAATACTGATTACTTTCATGCTTCCATTAAAAGCAGGATTAATAATAACACCATTACTCAAATTAGGGGCAGGGAGGGGAATATTTTCACTGATGCTGTGGAGATTGGGAATAGTTCTGTTGACTTTTTCTCTACTTTATTTTCCGGCCAACTTCAGGTTTCTTGTATAGATGTAAATTTACTTAATGATGATAGACATTATATCTCCTCACTTTGCCTTACTGATATCCCTTCTGAAGAGGAGGTTTATAATGTCTTCAAAGCTTTACATACTAACAAGGCCCCTGGCCCTGATGGTTTTACTCCCTCCTTCTATATTAGCTGCTGGAACATTGTGAAAAAGGAGGTGGTTGGGGCTGTTCAAAGTTTTTTTATGGGTGAGGACCTTTGCAATTATTTTTCTGCTGCTCTTATAGTGCTCATTCCTAAGGGGAATGATAAGTCGGATTGGAGTCTGTTTAGACCCATCTCTTTAACATCTGTTATTTCTAAAGTTATAAGCAAGCTTCGGTGGCTAGAATTCAACCTCTCCTCAACCGTCTTATCTCTCCCCATCAATCAGCTTTTATTAAGGGGAGGGAAATTACTGATAACATTCTCCTTGCCCAAGAACTTCTGGAGGATCTTGATAGGAAATGTAGGGGGGTAATCTTATTATTAAGCTTGACATTAAAAAGGCTTTTGACACGCTAAATTGGGAATTTATCATTAATGTTTTAGTGGCTAGAGGTTTCAATGCTAATTTCTGCCAACTTATTAGAAGATGGCTCTCCAATAATCACTACAGTGTGTTGGTTAATGGGAGTACGTATGGTTTCTTCTCTGCTAAGAGGGGCATCAAGCAAGGAGATCCTTTTTCTCCTATTATTTTCATTATTGTGTTTGATTATCTTTCCGTATTGCTGAACACTCAACATGTACATGCTTACGCTCGTATTTTAACAAAGCTCATTATCAGGTTACTCATTTGGCTTATGCAGATGATATTATGATATTTTCTAATGCCTCTAAATCAAGCATTAGAAATATCATGAAAATTTTGAATATATTTGAAGAGGTTTCTGGTTTGTCCTTTAACAAGGACAAATGTCATATGTATTTTAGTAAATATTTATCCCATTCACATCTCATGTGGGCTACCAACTACACTGGGTACAAAATTGCTAAATTGCCTATTAAATATTTAGGTGTTAATCTTCTTAAAGGCAGATGTAAGCAAATTCAGATGGATGACGTTTTGGATAAAGTTAAGGGTAAGATCAATAACTGGAAAAACACTTTTCTTTCCACTGGGGGTCGTTTAACTCTATTAAATAGTGTGCTTCATAGCATTCCTCTATATGCTCTTCAAGTATTCAATGCTAAGAAGAGTTCTATTGATGATCGGAGAAAATTTTCAACTCCTTCCTATGGGAGGGGTGGTTCTAAGCAGCATCGGCTCTCTTGGAAGAAATTGTGTAAGCCTAAGTATTCTAGGGGCCTTGGCTTTAAAGAGTTGTCTCACATTGTTGATATAAATATGTGTAAGCCGTGGTACAAATTTAGATTAAGGGAGTCTATTTGGGCTAATTTCATGCATGCTAAGTATTGTAAGAATGTTCATCCTACCAAGGTTACTTGGAAGAGTGGGGACTCCAAAATTTGGAAAGTTATTTTAAAAATTAGGTTGGAGGCCTCTAAGGCTATTTTTTGGGATATTGGGAGGGGAAGATCTCATTTTGGCATGATAATCGGGGTATCCCCAATCTAAATCGGCACGTACGACATTCGACCAGAAGCAACCTATTGATTTCCGATCGTTGGAACATGGGGCGGTGGGATATGAGCAAGATTAGGGAGTTGGTGGGGCGAGATTCCGCTCGGTTTATTAACCAAATTCCTATAAATGCTACTAATGCTGACAAACCTGTTTGGAAGAAGCCTCCTCATCTCTCTATTAGTAAACACTTATATCAAAAGTTTAATTCTTTTACTAAGTTGAGTTGGGGGACTGGGATTTGGAATTCTATGTTTACCCCTTCTATATCTTTCTTCCTGTGGAGATTTTTTTCTGGTATTTTACCTCTGGATGATATTTTAAAATTAAAAGGTTTAAGATTGGCCTCCATGTGTGTATTATGTAAGAATGCTGAGGAGTCCTCCTCCCACCTATTTTTTAATTGTATTTAATAAGCATATTTGGAATAGGCTGGCTAATGCTTTTGGTATGGTTTCGTTTAACTGCTTGTTCCATTTATGACCGTATGAAAGTTTGGAGCGTTTCTAACTAAGTCGGGAAAAGTCTAAAGTATTTCCCCATGTTGTTTTGTGGTTCATTTGGTGTGCTAGAAACTCTTTTAAGCACACTATTTGTTTTCCCTCACCTGATGTTTCTTTCTCTAAAATATTGGCCTATCATAGGTCTCTCAGGCTATTAAAAAGGGTTACTGAGCACACTAATAGACCTACTGTGGTTCAGTGGGTGTCGCCTGCAATTGGGACAATTAAGGCTAATATTGATGGCAGCTGGTCTAGCTCACACTCATCTGCTGGGGGTCTATTTAGAGACCACCTAGGGAACCTGTTAGCATTTTTTGGTTCTCCTGTGGTGGCTGATTGTGCATTAATGGCTGAGGCATGGGCACTGTTACTATCTATTAAATCTGCCATTAATCTAAATTTTCTCTCTTTACAGGTTGAAACTGATTCCAAGCAACTTATTGACATATTTTTTAAACGTATAGATATTCCTTGGAATTTGATTATTCTCTTTAAAAGAATTTGGAATCTCATTGACACATCTATGGTGCATTTCTCTATCACTTTTATCCATAGAGAGGGTAATCGTCCTGCGGATTGGCTAGCAAAAAATACAGGTCACTCTCCATTGGTTGGCAACATTCCATCTCGACAGCTTGCTCTCCTGGTTCACGGGGACAAGCTCAATTTGCCTTATATCAGGTTTACTTAGCCTATTTTTAGTTTCATTTCTTCATTATTTGATCTTGGTTGTCTGCTCTGTTCTAATGTCTATTGCCTGCTAATTATATATGAGTTATGGTTTTTATTTTAAGCTTTCTGAGGATTCTATATATACTGTTTGGAATATAGTTTACTGTCTGTAGTTTGTTCCTGTCTGTGGCTTCCGTTTTCCATGTTCCTGCAGATGTAACTCAATTTCAACTCTCTTTTGCTATACGCTTTCTCAAACCTGGGAAAGTTTTGATAAGGGGTGGCTTAAACTGGAACCTGCTGTTTATTCAAGTCTGTGGAGCTCAACCTTTCTTTTGTGATGTCTCAACCTTGACAGGGGCCGCTATACGGGGACTGGACTATTTTCTCCTTGTTGTCTTTCATGCTTAATGTTGCAGGGTCTTCTATTTTTTCTGCTCAATGGTCACGCTCTTTGCTGCATTTTGTTTTTCTACTGCATTTTGTTCAACTACAGCTTTTTTGGGATCTTCTGTAGGGCTTTATTTTTCACATAACACGCTTTTGGTAGTTATTATGCTTTGTTTTTTCATTGTTTTGGAGTTTTTATTTTGCGTGAGTTGTATGGTGGGAGGGGTTGAGGGGAATGGGACCTCTACGGGTGAGTTTTGTATATTTTTTGGGTTTTGTAGTGAGGTCCCGCACTCTTGCCTCCTCCATTTTGTAACTCTTTTTGGATTTTTAACACGTAAGGAGCCTACTGTGCTCTTTCCCTTAATATATATATATATATATATAAATATATATATATATATATATATATATATATATATATATATATATATATATATATATATATATAATGAGTATTACTTTTAATTAGTTTAGTTGACATAAGGCTACAAAGATTTATAATCAATTAAACTTATTAATTAAAAAATAGGATAATAATATATTAAAATCTATTTAAAAGATTATTTTAATCTAAATAATAAGATTTAAATCACGTCATTATCTTTAATATCCTACAATTGTGTGATTAGATATGTCAAAATGGCTCGTTGTTCGCAAGCGACTCGTGTTCCTATAGCTGTGCTAACAAGCCGAACGCTGATTGTTTTTTTTTTTGCTTTTAATATATAATGACCCTAACACAAATAACAATATTTTTTTAACGAATCAAACACGAGATGAGTATGGACTCAGTCAAGTTCAGCTTGTTTACACCCCTACCTGCTCAGCTGTACGATAAAGAGACACTGCAAAATATGTCACGCTGTTCGATAAAGAGACACTGCAAAATATGTCACACCTCTTAGGCCTCTTTAAAGTTAGAAATTATTTGCATAATTGTGTGAAAATAAGTAAATAAATAAATAAAAACAAATTCTAAATAAATAAACTTTATCTCGAGCACCTTCATATAAATTGTTTTATTTCAGTTTAAATTTTTTAAAAATTTCTTGTAATCAATTTATTTATTAAAATAGCATGCATTTCAACAGAATCAGATATATAGAATCAGTGTGTGTGTGTGTGTGTGTGTGTGTGTGTGTTGACTTGATATTAAAATTTTGGCTCACCAGCCAACCGCCGAGCCGCCACCTCCATGGAAATGAGAAGGGCCACAGAAACCAGAACGCCTATAAGAAGCAAAGCCTTTGAAGCCATTTTCTTCTTTCCTATATATGCTGAGGAGGAAGAAGAAAGAAATTATAAGTACATAAATCTCTCTCCTTCCTGGATCACTATTTATAGGAGGCTCGCATTTAATGGGAAAGATTAACAGGTGTTCTTCGTCTGGTTGGGAAGATCATACAGTGCATTAATGGATACCGTGCTCAACTACCAGAAAAGTCAAAGAAGATTATCGAATTCGAAGCGCATGCTACGTGGAGGTTCTGCATGTAGAAATTTTTCAGGCGGAGGAATTTAAAATTAAATATGTAAAGCTATCTTCAATGAAGAGATAGAGAATTAAGATTTTATAGATGAGATGTACGTGAATTCTGATCAAATTCATTCAATATTTCAAAAGAATATAAATTATTATTTTTTAAATAATATTTTAAAAAATTAGAAATTATCACTCTCACATTATTATTGATTAGGTGGTTTAAATCTTATTCATTTAAGACTAACGTTAGATTAACTGCCAATATTCCATAAAGTGTTTGATGGCACAAAATTAGTCAAATTACATAAAGAGCAATAAGAGAATAAAACGGTGATAAGGGGGCCATGTTTAACCCTATCCTCTCAAGAAAGAAAACATACATCATCAAGTCAACAGTGAAAAAAGTTTAGAAAATTTTAAAATCAATAATTATTGAGGTCAAATTTAAAATATATATCATCATGCCCCGTCCTAAGTCAATACAAAACTAGAATTCACCTTAAGATACGGGATGCGAGCTGCCCCTCCTAATAATCACCATGTGATTTGATGCGTCATCTGTCTCGAAACTTGTGTATGTACCTTATTTTCGATACACACTCGGTTTTACCAAATACATTGAAAGAGAAAAAAAAACTCGATCTGCATGAAAAAAATGGTTGCTGGGAAAGCCATGCTTTCATTCTTTCTCACTCTTTTATTTTGTGAAGGAGTCGCCAGCCTGTCGATCGTCATATACTTCTCTTCCCCAAATAAATCTCTCTTCTGTGTCGTGTAAATGAACAAGATAAGCGAAGAACCAGAAAGACAGACATATGACAATGAGAAAGGACAAGAGAAAAAACACAACGTGGAGAGCCTATGTGCTCTAAACCTCGCAAGGATCAAGCGGAAACACCTTGGACCAAAATCCGCAAAAGAATGCCTATATAGACTACCAATAACCAGAGGTATAATTGTAGGTGCCTGGTCTAGGGTCATGAATAGATGTATCCCACTTGGTTAATTACATCTTGAGTGTTGCCCAAGAATACTCTTAATCCAAATAGGTTCTACTAGCCTGAGAATGACAACTAGCACAGGGCTATCAATGGAGGTCATCTCGTAGGGGGAATAATCTGATGCTTCTAAGCTCTCGCTAAACTATTGGGTAGAGAGTGAGTCTCTGATATCCCAGGTTGGTAGCGGCTCACAGGCATATGAAGCCTGTGAAATAACCATATCATCCCAACGGGAAAATCTCAATATGTCAAAGCACATCTGGGCCATAAGAGCAGAGAACAAATCGTCGTATCCTAAACGGGCAGCAGCTCATCGGTAATCGGGTTGTCGAAATGATGCCAACGAAGGAAAAATAAGAGACAATACTCAATAAGGGAATGTTTTCGCCGTTCTTTTTCTCTTTTCTATTTTAAATGGAGTCGTCAGTTTGTTGTTATTCTTATACTTCCATTATTTAAATAAATCTCCATCCCAAATCAAATAAGTGATTCGAAGAGGAGATGAATCGAATAAGAAAGGACATAAGACAAAGTGACAAACAAGAGAAAAGAAAAAAGTGGAGAGCCTACGTGCAATAAACCTCACAAGGATAGGTCAAGTATGTCAGCCCAAAACAAGATCGGGTGGAGGCACCTTGAAAAAATATCCACGAAAGAAGTATCTACATAGACTACCAATTACCAGAGAGTCAGGTGTATGTACTTGTTCTGGGGTCAAGAGCACTCCCAGTGGAACGTATTCCTACTAGTTAATTAAATCTTGGAGAATACCAAAGAGTACTCTCGATAAAAGGAGTTTTGTTTTATATTATCATATACATGGGGTATAGGCAATCAAAGGAAGTTTATTTCTTATGGGAATGCCACGACGCTTCAAAGCTCTTGCTGAGACATTGGGCACAGAGTGATTTTCTCACATCCCAAATGGGGCAACGACTCCTCAACATACAGAGCCCGCGGATTAACTTAAATCATATTGACAGGGGTATCCCAACACGTCAAATCATGTTCGGGCCATCAGGGCAGATGATAAATTATCATATCCCAAATGGGCGTTAGCTCATCGGCATTTGTCCATCAAAATGATATCAATAAAGTCAAGGAGAGACGCGGCTCAAAGGGGCTTAATAACAGAAAAGAAGAGTAGTCCTAGAAGGTAGAGGTAACTGGGTCGGGGTACCACAGACACGTCATCCACAGCTATTAGGACCCTAAATCTACCTAATCGTGAAGGTAATCGATCGAACACGTCTTGAGATTCCAGGTCAGCAAGCTGTGAATTGTGTTGCCCATGGGGAATCTCGGTAGCTCTAAGGTTAGAGACACAAAACTCTATCCTATGACCATCAGCTGGAGATCCAAGAGGTGGGTCTTACACATGCCAAAGTGGCAAGGATGCCTCGGGAAAGAAGAGAATGGGAGGTTCAGCTACAAAGCTGGAAATGCTCCAAACAAAAGGGACTTTCACCTTGTCTGAGTTGGGGAATCTTCGAACACCCTAGGCGCACAACCACTTATAAAGTTATGTTAGGCTAGTTAGACTAGAGAAGCACAAGGTCTTCTCCTCGGAACATGCAAATATGAATGCAATTATCTAAAGCAGTCCTTAAATATTATAAAAGTCATATTAGTATGACTTGGGTGATAGTCATGCAATGCAACACATTTAAAATTTGGTTCGAGGGTCATGCAGGAAAGTCAAAGTAGAGTTTAAAGTTCTGAACATTTTAATCCTAAATTTTAACTATCTCAATATTTTATTATTAGGATTTTTAAGATAGAATAATTAAAATTTTAGAGTCCTTAAAGAGCCTAGATTATATCGTGATTCCAGACAACCACATAAATCAACAGTGAAAAAGCAATCCAGACAATGCAGACATGCATGCATGTAACAAAAAAGTAGAATAAGCCATATAAAATAATAAAATGTCAGATCCGCTGGGTCGACAACATATCTCAAAAAATAAAAAGTCGATCGGAGTATGCATATACACGTCCGGTCCTAATTCTATACATCAATGTAAAATACGGAATTAACATATGGGGCACGAGCATCAGATCCTGGTCCCCTCCACGTGGTTCTCACATCAAAGTGTCTCGAAACCCGTGCTCGTAAATTATTTCTGTTACAGGGCTCTCCTATACTCTAAAGTTCATAGAAAAAGAAATGAATTAATCCTGCATGAAAACAAGTATTAGCTGGAAAGCTCATATGCATATAACATATAATGAGTCATGCCTTATTAGTTGGGGGGCTAAATAACACATGCAAGCAAATTGTTAGAAGTCATCACTTGCTTTCCCATGACAGTACCTGTGTGCACATAGAGGCATGACTCTTTGCAAAAAAGTGTCTTAACACACTACCATACATATGCAGCATGCATTCACATCACAAGCATAGTACAGAAGAAGTATACCTAGCTAGGGAAACTAATCCAATAAAGAACAATAGTCAGGCATCAAAAACACTACCTAGCAATCTAATCCTAGCCTATCACACCATCTAACAAAAAGTGTCTTAACCTAGTGCCTAAGTACATCCGTTCATCCTTCCAAATGAACCCTAACCCGAGAACAATCCACACTTTATTGCTAAGGTCACTCTTGATACTTAACCAAATTCGATGTGGTTTGTTCCTATAGCTTCATCTAAGTTAAATGAACATATCTATATGGATAAGTGGACATAGATTGTTCATTCTCTTCATAAAAAACCAAAACTGAGAGATTTTAGGATTTTGAGCTTATACATTTGCCCAAGAGATAAGGTCTCAATTGGATTACTTGAGAAGCTTCACATTGCATCCACAAACCTCCTCCAAGAGTTAATGCTCTGAGATGGGGTCTAGGAATGACCTAGACCAAGGGGTAGCTCTGGTGTGGTCTAGAGCTATGGTAGAGGGCTTAAGAATGGGGGCTTTGGATCAGGGAAGAGGTTTTGAGGTGTGGGAAAGCTTTGGAAGGATTAATTTAGAGATTTGGTGAAGTCGGTGAAATGGTCGTGAATGTCTTGGTTTCAGGCTTCAAAATTAGGGTTTGGTGGTGGGAAACAGTGGCTACGAGTGGCGGGGATGAGCTTCGTGTATGATTAGGAAGGGTCTAGAGCAGTTTTGGCAACGCTTTGCCAAGGATTTTGCACTTCTCTCATTTGACCGTGAAGGTGGTCAATTTATAGGCACGACAATGGGGAAGTGATAGGGCTCCAATTGGCTATTCAAAGGTTTCTTGGATGGAGATGAGATAGGAGCAATGCTTCAATGGAGTTGAATGGGATGGGTGAATTTTTGGGTTTTTGGTTCATGGGTGGCTCTCAGATTTGGGCTTGTCACCGGTCATGGTGGCATGGTGGAGCTTGGGTGGTCATTGTCTGGCTAAGGGAACTTAGTGATGGAGAATGATGAGGTCAACTGTGTAGTGTCATGTGTCTAAGAGTAGGATTGAACTGGAATGAATTTGAATTGATTATGGGGGAGCTTGGGTTAGAGTCATATATGTGGGTCAAGCTGACTTCTCAAGGTGGCTATGGCTGGTGGTGAGCTTTGTGGAGTGAGTGGGCCAATCTTTATCATAGAGATTAGGGTTAAGACAAGGGTTAGAGTGAATCATCGGAGTGGTTAAGCACTTTTGGAGGAAAGTTGGAAGAGGCTCCTCCTTTTGTTCTTCATGGCATGATGGATCACAAGAGGCTCATGCTTGGCTTCATGGCTTCCATGTGCCTTGGATGAAGCCACGTGGCTTGCCCATGGTTCATGATGGCCTACATGGCTTGCATCAAAGAGGAGGGAGTGAGAATTTCAAGTATGAAAGGATTTTGGTGGCTTCTATTTTGGTTGATTTAATCATTTCGTTTCATGTCATGGTTTTACTCAAATTTTGTCAGAACAAAAAGTGGGGGTTGAATTTTGGCATGTGGGCTTCGGCCATAGGAGATTTAGGCATTGAGCTTTTAAAATCAAATACGAAAGGGCTAATTTGATTTTCTTTTTTTCTTTTTGGGCTTGGATTTGGATGTGATAGAAGTGCTTAGGTTTGGAAGTTGGTGGAATTGATTTGAAATTGGATTTAAGGCTCATGAGAATTAGATTTGACTTGAAGTTGGGGAATTTTTTGTTTTAATTTAGATTTGGGAGAATTTGGTGAAAACTCGGTTTCGGTAATTTTGGATGATTTTTGGACTTAAGTTTAAATTGGGTGGGATTGGATTTGATTTTGTATTTTATTTAATTTGGGGTGGATTTGGTGGCTTGATTTGAATGTATGAGTGTGCATGGGGTAGTGTGAGTTTGGTGAACCATGTGTGTGTATGTATATGAAGTGATTTGTATGAATGTAAGTGCATGTGAATGAATATGTAAGGTGAAGAGAGTGCCTAAGACATAATGGTTTTCCTGTGGCTTCATGGCCCTATAGAAAATCATTTTTGAGCTGAACCATGATGTTCTAAACCAACACAACCCAGTGTTAAGGGTTTGAGATCACTCATCACAAAAGAGTCAAGAGGTGATTAAAGTTTCTAAGTGAGTGGGACCCATTACTAGTCTTCTAGGATAATCAATAGGAAAGTCTTATCGCTAGATCCCAAGCTCCAAGAGAAAACTATACCTTACCACAATGATGTCGTGTGTTTAAATAGGCTTATTATTATTATTATTATTATTATTATTATTATTATTATTATTATTATAAGAACCATGATTCGCACATTACTGGCTCGCAGGCAATAATATAGTGAAATGGGCGTCCTTCCTTGGTGAAATTGATATTCTGGACGTGCTCGCGCATTGTGTTTTTTCATCTGAG
The DNA here is from genome assembly GCA_022702705.1 of Papilionanthe hookeriana x Papilionanthe teres. Classification (NCBI taxonomy): domain Eukaryota; kingdom Viridiplantae; phylum Streptophyta; class Magnoliopsida; order Asparagales; family Orchidaceae; genus Papilionanthe; species Papilionanthe hookeriana x Papilionanthe teres. Next base: position 20,755,684 of record CM040421.1, read on the forward strand.
GTCATCTGGAAAATTTACTGATGGACGAGCCAATTTAATCTAGTTTCACTTTCGACGTAGCGAATGAGATCCGTTCGCCTAAAGCCGTCCGAGAGTCAAAATGCTGACCAGCCTTCACCTAAGTGGCGACAAAATTCTAGCATAATGATCTCAGTAGCATGGCCCTCAACACATGCCATAGAGTCTTAAAGAGATGTCTTGCACTGCGAGAATCAACACACGTATCAATCAAGGTTGCATAGTACTCAAGCATACATCCTACACTCGCAACATCAATAATTGATGCCAACAGAGTTGAGCCCCTCAACTCTTGCCCCTAAGATGGATGACACCTCTGATATGGTGTCTGAGGGAGACCCGTAAGTTATTTTTTCTTTACATTAGAATAAAGTTCAATTTTTATCTCGATCTTTGTTGTAACTAGTATTTCAATTTTTGGTTCTATCCTTCCGGCCCGCCCGTGATACGCATCAAAAAAGAACAATCGAAGCAATTATGGTTAGGCATTTTTCTCTTATAAACTGATTCCAATTACGACTCGGGACAGCTGGTTCTTAGAGTTGGAGGTATGATCATTTAATTTGAAATAGAATATTAATTTCTACTTTATTTATACTAATAAAACATACATAATTTCTAATTTGCAGAGGTCCTTCTATTAGTTGCCAGAGAATCACCACTAAATTCGATAAGATTTTGAGGTTCGGGGACATGTTTACCACAGCACGAAAGAAGGGGATCAGAGGCCCACGTGAGTGGGTGAGGATTTCTAGTCTAGCTTGAATAGAGCATGGGCCCCTCAGGAATACAAGAGGAAAAGACGAACAAAGCAGAAGAATCAGATGATGGAGGGAGCCAAAAGGGCTGCACTCCACATTGGATGTTTGATTCTTATACAGACCACTACTGAAGACTGGTAAGATTATTTGAAAATTCAAATAATTAAGAATTTATGCAATGTGTGATACTTATCATCATCTCATGTACACCATGACCAAGAGTCATCCCCTGCAGAGTTGCGTGTTCTGACGCATCAGCACCCAGGCATGCAACAATGGGTCTATGACCCTTTCACCATGTAAATGTAAGTGTAAAAATTATTATCAACTTTTTTGTGATTATAAATATTTAAAATGACAATTAATCTTTAATTTTAATTATGCAGGAGGAGTACGAGGAGCTCCGGGAGAGGTAGAAGGAGAAGTGTCTTTTGGAGTCTTGGTAACTTTTGAGACTTTGGAAAGAAGTGTAAGGGATTTCTATTTGTTGTGCAATGAGGGCATGAATCTTCTGTAAAGATAAGTTTTAGACTCTTTTTGTATTTGCTATGAATTATTACAATATAGTTGTATGATCTCAATGTCATTTGCAATGAAGAATCCATATGTTTTCTCAATGCTTAGTGAGTAGTTTTACTTACTCTTTCTCCTTATGATGAGAATTAATCATGTGTAGGATTAGAATTGTTTAAGATTTATATTATTCAATACTTGTAATGATTCATTACTTTGTACTTAATTTACATATTCAATCTAGCCAATTGGTGTGTTAAAATTTGTTGTGAATCCATAATGACCCGGGAGGGCTATGTATTCCTCAATTATTAAGAATCACATTAATGTGGTGGGTGATAAGGTAGCCCATTGGTTATTGCAAATAGATAGGGAGATATGTTTTAATGGACGCAAATTGGTGATTCGATGGTGACAAGCTAAAACTTTAACCAATTTGATCTAAAGTTTGGAACCTAAGGCTAGGTTAGTCCAAAAGAGTAGGAACGGTGGGTAATCTAGAGTGACAAACTAGAACCTATCAAGCATAACTAAAGATTTAGGAACTTAACTCTAAATTAACCAATGTTCTTTATGCACTTGAAGGATGCTAGAGAATAAGTATGCTTCTATTTGTCACAAAACTAAATTTAAATCTTCAAACATTTGATTCCTACACTGATTATGATCTCTTTGTAAGGGGAAAATAATTTTAACTATATAAGAACTTTCCAAAATTCAACCAGCCCCTGTAGATTAGGTTTTTATTTAATTTAATTAATTTTGATTTTAGAGTAAAGTAGTAAATTAGGAAAATCAAACTTTTCAAAAATTTCAAACTAAACTTTGATAGTAGTAAACTAAAACTTAGCCTGAGTGATTTCTTACATCGCTTCTCTGTGAGATCGATACTCTAGGTCTTAAAGAAAACTCTATATTTCTTGAATGATACGTGAATTTGTGTAGAACCCCTTGCGTGTAAACCATAAAACAAATTCTAACTCTATAGCTTTTCCATTTTGCACACTAGCCGCCAAAAGAAACTGGGTCAAGTTTTTTGCCATGAACTTAAATAACTGTGTAATTGCGAGTTGGGTGACTAAGCGCTCTCTCGTACTATTGTGAGTGGCCCTAGCTCGTTATAGACTCAGCATGACAAACTTCTCAGGTGCGTCAACAAGATGGATAAAGAGCTTTGATAGATGCATGAAGGCGAGCAAATGGTTACAGGTGGTTTAGGACACCTAATCAAGGGTTTTGATAGTCGGGACAAACGACATATGAGTGTTGTCGACGACGATGAGAAGAATGAGGAGATGGATTAAGATTTTCTTTTTGTGCTTGATAATGTTCTCCCGCCATTGAGTCTGATTTTTTATTTTTTCATTTCCGTTTAAGTGAACTTTCAATTTCAATATTTATGATCTTTAAACATTCAGATCCGTGTTTCTTAAATTAAATTTAGTATCATTGTTTAAATATGTTGGTGATTTCTTTTTAGATGTGATTATAGATAAGTATGTTATTATGATGGTTGTATTTGCTAAGTGCAGTTATGTGAAATCTAATCGTTCCTTTACATTTTTTTTTGCTTGTTACAGGTTTGAGTCGTACTAGCGTCGAAAAAATCGGCACAAACTTTACAATCACCTACACATTAATTGGCGTCACTATCCCAATGCCAAACAAGATTTGCGACGGACCTGGGTCGACATAAATTTGCGCCGATCTTATGCGGACGCAAACACGACGTTGCCGATTAAAATTTGCAAAGACGGATTTAATCGACTATAATTCCAACGTAAATAAAAATCTGATGCAAATTTGAATGATAAGTCAATTAGCAATACCTTTTTAACGTTAATTTTTCTTTTGTTACACAAATAAGATGCAAATGGAGATTTGAATGGAAAATATAATTGATTGGCTTCTGAAATGTCTGTCACTAATCTTCCCAATTCTTGTAGTGATACCAATTATTATACTCTAGCAAAAAGGTTTAATCATGGAAACCCTAAACATTTCATAACACCATTTAACTTATGCATGCAATCAATTATGACATACTATATATCATTTATTATATCCTTATGAAGAGGTTTTATTATATAAACATTAAACACTTCATAACTTATTTTAATTAACACATCTCATCAAGTTCTTAACTATACAAATTATTTAGCATCTGAAGAAGTGTTATCAAACAAATCATCCACTACATCAATGGTGTTAATAGCCTCCTTCACCATGGTGGTAACCGTCATCGCCAACACTGCCATAATTGCTACCATTGCCATCATTGTCACCATTATATCCTCCACGGCTATGGTAGCCATTATCGCCACCTAGTTGCCACCATTTCCATTATTGCCACCATGATACCCTCCTCCATTATTGTAGCCACCATCATCTCCAAGATTTCTAGCATTTGCACCATGTTGTCCTTCTCCACTATGGTTGCCACCATGATGTTCTCCACCGCCATGGTGGCTACCACTATCACCGCCATGATGGCAACCACTATCACCACCATGGTGGCCACCACCACTATCACCGCCTTGATGGCCACCACTATCACCGCCCAGATTGTTACCGCCAATATCATCGGGATTCTTTCCAAGTGTTTTAGCCTGCAACTTCTTGCTTTCATTTGCCTTATCATCTACGTTATAAAAGCAACAATTTTCTATCAATACAACAATTAATAGTAATAAAGAGAAAGTTATAATATTATAATTAATATTATTTTGCTTCTCTTGTGTGTTTGTCATGAAATTTTTTTCTTTAATATATTTTCATGTGTTAATTTTTGCATAAGAATTTGACGCATAAAATAAATAAATCAGACATAACTTTATGGTAAATTTCAAAATAGCATGCTATAAATTGAATGTTTGCATGTATTTTTGGTGGAGTCAGTATGGACTGGAAAAGAGGTTCTTGATGAAACATTTAATTTGATCAAATGGACTTGAATTTAATTTAGTCAAAACGTTTAGAACTGGTTTCAAAAAAGCACGAAAACCAAAAAAACATATAAAATTGCAAAATCCAACTTCATGAAGTTGAATAGTGAAATTTCCAAGTTCTTTAATTTTGTTGTAGATTGGATATTTACATTAGTTCTAGAATCCAAAGCACCTACTTTCTTATTTCTTATTCCCTAATTGTTGTATATTAGAACAAACAATTAAACCTAGAGCAACAACATGTACATAATAATAATAATAACAATAATAATAATAATAATAATAATAATAATAATAATAATAATAATAATTCATCATTCATCTACAGGTGTCATTCTCAAAATGGCTCTTTATTCGTGAATAACTTGTGTTCAATTTGTTTGTTAGCAAACAAGCCAAACACAAATAATCTTTTTTGTGCTTGATGTATAAATGAGCCAAACACGAACTAAGATTTGTTCATTCATGTTCAACTGGTTTTGGCTAAAAATAATTAAATTATATATATATATATATATATATATATATATATATATATCATTTAAAAATGAACGACCATAGGCTATTATACGCGGCTCCAACCACCCCTAATGTGCCTAATAATTTGAGTGCCACCTCCCTAAGTCCAACTGTGCCAGAGTGATAAACTTGAATACATTAAGATGAAAAACACTTGACTGACATCCACCCTAAGAGGTAAACAAGAAAATTCAATCGAAAGGAAAAGCGCATGACTAACATCCAAACTGAGAGCTAATCAAAAGAAATATACTTACTATTTACGTAAATATAAAAGGCACACAACTATCATCCATACTAAAAGGTATACTAGATGATTAGATCGGAATGAAAGTGCACGACTGGTTCCAAACTAAATGATAATCAAAGGAATGATAATCACTGTTATATTAGGATGAAAAGCGTAGGACTAATATTCACCCTAAGAGGTAAACAAGATAATTAGATCACAATGGAAAGCGCACCACTGAAATCCAAAACGAGAGCTAATCAAAGGAAAGAAACTTACTGCACGAACGAACTGTGTTCGACTAGCAAAGCAAACAAGCCGAACACAAACATATTTGAGCCTAACTCGAATAATAGTATCTTTTAATTAAATTTTTGGGTTCTGATTAATTGAAAAAAAAGTTTTGGCTCACCGCCCAACCGGCGAGCTTCCACCACCATGGAAAGGAGAAGAGCCACAGAAACCAGAAGGACTATAAGAAGCAAAGCCTTTGAAGCCATATTCTTCTTTCTTATATCTGCTGGGGATAAAGAAAGAAATTATAAGTGCATAAATCTCTCCCCCTCCTCGATCACTATTTATAGGAATGGGAGTGATTCACAGGTATTCATCTTCTGGTTGGGAAGATCTTACTGGTTACGGTGGTCGACTAAAGAAGATTATCGAATTCGAAGCGCAAGCTACGTGGACGTTCTGCATGCAGACAATTTTTACGCGGTTGAGTTACAAATTAAATATTCTCTATGAAAGGGTCGAGGATTAATATTTTATATATGCGGTGTACCGTGCACGCGAATTCTTCAATAATTGAAAAGGATACAAATTAAATTTTAAAAAAATAATATTAAAAAAAAAACTGGCTTAAATCTTACTTATTTAAGAGTAACGATTACATTAACTGCCAATATTCCATAAATTGTTTGATGGCAAGAAATTAGTCATATTACATAAAGAGCAAGAAGAGAACAAAATGATTTTAAGGGGGGCATGTTTAAGCCTATTCTCTCAAAAAGGAAAACATACATCATCCAAGTCTACAGCGAACAAAAGTTTAGAAAATTTTAAAATCAATGATTAACGTGGTCAAACTAATGATTATATATATATATATATATATATATATATATATATATATATATATATATATATATATATATATATATATATATATATTCTCCATAATGTTATTCTGTTAATTCTATGTCTGAGTTTTAGTATGGTTCGATCTGTCGATTCAGCCTAGTTGGGCGTCTCCTCGAGATGGTCAAGATAGTTTGCAGAGATGGATCTTCCTTTGAATCAGTTCTATTGAGAGATACGTTATCGCATCGACCCAGCTTCCCTGTAGTAGAAGCCTCATACGTTCGTCTCATTTTTGTTCGGATGGCTCGTTCTTGGATCTTTGTATCTTCTTCTTTTCAGCCTCCCGGCATGGTCTTTTTTGGCATAAATGGTTTTGTTCTTTCGGTTAAGTGGGCCTCACGATCTTCTGGATGTTCCCATTTCTCGTTTTCATTTGGATGGCTCGTGCTTGAATCACCCGATCGTCTTCTTGTCAGCATCTCAGCTTGGTCTTTCTTGGCATAATCGACTTTGCCCGATCTGTTAGATGGGCCTCACATCTTTTGGAGGTGGACACCTGCCTTAATTGTACACTTTTCTTTTGGATAGTTAGATATCTTTAAGAATAAAACTGACACCTTTTGATGTCTATATTTTAGTTTCTCGGTTCCCTTACTTGTTAAAAGCGACACTACAATAGGAATAAGAAAATTTATTGCAACCGTGTTCAATTTTAATTAATAATTTAATAATTCAACTCCCTTGGTTTTGGCGTATTTGAATCTTATAAATAGGGTGTGATGGGACTGCTTCGCATTCCTAATTTGTTTCGCACCATTCCTTCATTTTGTGGTTGACATCAATTTTTCAGGCGCTATGATGGACAATATGTCAAAGTCCCAAGCTGACATTCCCAAAAAGAGTCTGATATGTTCAGTCTTCATGAAATTGAAAGGATGGGATCAACTGAAGTAAGAGGAGGAAGAAAATCATTGTAAAGAATAAGAAAGTGTCCTCCCTCTATCAAACCATAGCATGCATGAAGGGACATTTAGCCAACCAATCCAACCTTCAATCTGATCGCTTAACCTTTCATTATAGCTCAAAAGACTCCAACTGATAAGATCACTCAAATATCATCTAACGAGCTTTTTTTGCTTTCATCGATGCTTCCTGGTGACTTGGCCACATCAATCATGGTATATGAGTTGAATAGGCTTCTAGGAATGAGGGGCTTCGATCTTATTTGTGGGTCTAAGTTTTTATGTCTTTTTTTTTTTGTCTCAAGATGACTTTTGGTGCAAATGACTTAGCTCCAATAAACTTAGGTTAGGGTCTGGCCAAGGCACAATGATTGCAGACCAGGCACCAGGAAAGGGCGGTCAAATCTTGAGCGATGATGGCAAAGTCGATCACCTAGACAATCCTCCTGAGAAACACAGGGGAAGCAACTAATGGGCTCGCAGAACATCTCCATGCTTTCCATGAGTCCATTGCAAAATTTCTAAGAATTCTCCCCTTCCAATAAAGCATCATGTAGGAGAATAATGACAGATATCAATATTGGGAGCGAATAATGAATGTTAGAGAGAACAATCTTCAATGGATAAGTAATTGGCGACATTTGATAATGATGGTGGAGCTGGCAGTTAAGTCATGATAGTTATGTGATTATAATGTTCAAAGTTAAGTAGTGCTCTAAATTTTTTTAGATCTTCAAGCTTTCTCTAAATTTATGTTTAACTTTGGCATGAAGCTCCCATTTCAGATCACTTTCACGAAAATAGTAGTCTTTAGTAGTTTTTATGGTCGACATTTTGATAATTTAAGTCAAAGCCCTCAAAAATCTCATAAGATAGTTTGTGTTGATGTCCTTAATTATGAAGTATTCTTTGAGTATTTAAGAATTTTAATGAAATCAATATTGTATGACCTTGAATTCATTATATTTCTCCAATTGAGATATTCATTTTGATTATAAACAAATAGAATTTTAATGTCATTTTAACTTTTTGACCTGGGCACACTTAGACTTTGTCACTCAAATGATATTATTTTTAAATGTAGTTGAGCTTGTCGCGTCAAAATGTGTTCTTTTAAAGCTTTTCATTTTTAAATGTAGTTGTTCATTTTTTAAACCAACCAACACATCATTAGGGCTATAATAAAGCCTAGTAAACCTTGGATTAGATTTGGTTTGGTCGTATTATAGATTGTTTTTGTTTGACGCCAGCTCAAATCAATTTTTACATGTTTGTTTATACTTGTTTAAAGTTTTTAATAATCGTATTTATCTTGCTTTAGGCTTATCTGTATTAATTAAATAAAAATTTTTCAAAAGCTAATAAACAAGCTAAATTTTGAACTTATACAATATAAATTTTTAATAAGTTCTTAATAAGTATTTATATTTATCTATTTACTAATTTTAAGAGATTTTGTCATATAATAATCAAACCGAATTCAATTTATTCAATAAATGCATAATTTATTTAAGCACTACGCACCACATGTTCCAGCGTACATTTTGCGTATTCTAATTTTGAAAATGTTATAGTAAAATAAAGTGTGTGTCTATATATATATATATATATATATATATATATATATATATATATATATAGCCGCATCCTCGGCCTGTTTGTAGAGTATCGATTCGTCAGTGTAAGTCCCCTAAGGTTGACGACTTGAATCCCATCGGGCGCATTATCGGCTATATAGAGATAATCTTCGAATTGGTTGAGCTCGCGAGTCCCGATCTCAAACATAACAGGGATTGCATGCCCAAGAGATTGATTGGCGGTCTACAAATCAATATATATATATATATATATATATATATATATATATATATATATATATATATATATATATATATCGATGCGTGTCTGAAAATTCGCGGTAGTAGAATAGCGGATTATTATGCTTAGCATTGTATTGAAATTTCAGCAGCACACACGATATGAAAAATAAGCGGTGACGACTCCAAAAGTTTTTATGTGGAAAACCCATAAAGAGAAAAACCACGGGGTCTGGCCCAGTTGTGAAATCCACTATTATTGATGATTACAGAAATCTCGTCTCACAGACGGGAAAGAGTAATTATATTCTTCAAATTACAGTGTCAATTGATACCGTCTAGTTGGTAGTGATTGACGACGGTGGTCAACGGTGGTCGACGCCAATTGATAGAGGTCAATGGAGGACTGCGATGGTCGACGACGGTAAGCATCGCTATACGGAAGACGACGGTGGTCGACGATAGTTAGCGCGGTGGTCGACGAAGGCCGTCGGTGGTGGACGACGGTCGGCGATGGTGGACGACGATCGGCGATGGTGGACGACGATCGGCAATGATGAACGACGATCGGTGGTGGTCGACGATGGAGGTCGGCGGTGGTGGACGATGAGGGTCGACGCTGGTCGACGACGGTCGACAATGGTGGTCGACTGTCGGCTGTGGTCGACGGTCGGCGGTGGTCGACGGCGGTCGGGGGTGATGTTGAACTGCAGCTTCTCCTCAAGGATTCTGGCTCTCTCTAGGCTTGAGCCCTCACATCCCCCTCCTCATATGAGGGTTGGGGGTCTATTTATATTGTTTTAGGTGCAATTAATGCAACTATTTTGATCGGACGGTCCAAAGTGTTTCCCTTGATCAGACTGCTTTTAAGGGGCATTTGATGGTCTAAACGATGTCGGAATTGAGTGATCTTGGGCTCGTTGGATTCATCTTGTCAAGTCGTTCGATTCGAGTATAGGCTTGCTAGTGTCAGCATTTGTTTGATCTTCTAAATGTGGCCGGAAATTATTTAGGAATGGATTTAATGACTTGATCTCGGCTTGCTTTGACTCGGATTGGAATAGTTTTTATATCATTACGTTCGTCTCATCGAGCCAGTCAGTTTGACTCTAAGTTTGCTGAAATCGGAGCATTGGATGACTTTTTATCAAGATTTGAATGTTTCTTGCTCAAATGATTGCACCAAGATTCGCGTAGTGCCCCGAGATTCATGTTAAATAATGAAAATTTATTTGTGGAGTATCATATATGTGTGTGTGTGTGTGTGTGTGTATAGGTACGTACGTATGTATCTATGTAGAGAAATATATATGAATATATATGTGTGTGTGTGTAATATACACATACATACATACATATATGCTTACATATATATATATATATATACATAAACATATATATATATATATACATACATATAAACATACATACAAATACAAATTGTACATAAGGAAAAGTATGCTTCTCATATGATTAGAAACCTAAAAAATCTGATCAAATAAAGGAGGGTGACTGAAATGCTTCTTCAAGAGACTGAGTGGTTGCCGCAAGCAAACTCTAAAGGATAATCATCATGCATTAGGGAGCAAATGAAGGATGATGAGATGCGGGCACCTAGGGTTGACTAACACCTAGGGTCAAGAGAATCTCATAGTCGAGCAATTATGACCAAAGCATTGACGATAGACGTAAGTCACAATTATCGGACAACCAACAAATCACAAAAATTGGTTGGTCAGGGGCCGACGCCTGATATCGCGCAGTCGAAAACCATATTGGTGACTCGAGTGACTGGGATCACTCTCTAGACGAAGGCCAAACAGGACTCAATATTTCATGAAAATGTTCTTTCGATTGTTACTGGGTTGAAATTATATATCGTACCACGTATAATCTTTGGCGAGATCATTTTATTTAAAGTGATGTGATGTGTCTTTTCAAAGTTGGGTATACTCCTATAAATAAAGGGTATTGTGGAGAAAATAGAAAGATTCTCTGATTCTCATTCCTCCATTACGGGAACCATGCCAATTATTTTTATCCTTTCTCATGAAATCCTTAATTTTTTTTGTCCTTTGTGTGTGTTCTATTCCTTTAGTGTGGCTCGATGATAAATTTGGGTTCAACTCCCTTGAAAAGGTTCTTTGGCGGAGTCATGTCATAAACAAGAGGATGAGCAACACAAGAGGAAGAATGTATTTGTGAGATCACATGTGACATAGAGGGCACTGGAGACTTTATGACCCAGTAGGTCCAAGAACTTAAGGATCATAAGAGAGAAATGATAAGCAAGAAACACACTCGATACTCTAGCAGGTGGTTCCTATATGTTGGAGATCTGGCCTAAATGCATAAAGGGCACCCTTTCCAACGCTAAGTGTTGGATCTGTACCTCGAGTCAAGACAGAAAGAGGCATACAAACACACGATAGCCAACCCTTAATAATGTTTTCTCTCAACAAATCTTTGAAGCTAAAGTTCCCACACATTTTAAGATCCTGACTCTGGAATCATATTGAGGGAAGATTGGTTTTGCTGATTATATTGCCTCTTTTGAATCGATAGTGTCCTTGCTAAGCCTAAATGATGCATTGAAGTGTTGAACTTTATTTGTGACCCTAAAGGTGCCTACACCTTTGTGGTTCAATAGCCTGCCACCCTGAGTAATCAATTCATTTGTTGAGTTCAAAAGGAATGATGATGACAAAATTTGCAGTGCAGTATGGTTGAGACAAGAACCAGGGGAATCCTTGAGCACATTGATTACCCAATTCTAGAAAGAAATATTGGAAGTACGAGATTTGGAGCCACGGTCGCACACATGATCCTCACCTAAGGGTTGAGAGAAGGTTCTTTTCAGTATGCCTTGGGACTACAGTAACCAATGACACTAACATAATTGTTGGAGCTCTCTAATAGCCACATCTTAGTAGAGGATTATAACCTACCCATAGTATCTTGGAGATCTAGGTGATCAAAGTCACATCATCTAATAAGGAGTTCTTTGGATGGTGATTGGAAACTCGACCATCCACCTCGAACTTTAAGATACCCCTCGTATGAAGATGTTCGTTCTTGATCACACCCAGAGGCTTACGCTCCAAAGAAAATGACACATTGAAATGAAGAAAGAGTGTAGTATTAAGAGAAACAAGTGTATTGCTATTCAAAAAAACCACAGTTGCTGACTCATCTAATCCATCAATTAACTCTACTAAGAGTCTTAATGATAGAGGTTGTGGAAGCCAACTACAATAAGGACTATTATCGAAAGCCTGAGCCCAAGAAGATCAAGGGATATGCTCATGTTCCAAAAAAGTAATGTGCTTACAATCAGAGACATGAGCATGATACAAAGGAATGGCGACATATTTGGACTCTAATTAACGATTCAATTTGAGCTAGGAAGCTGAAGTAATTCATAGCAATTGAGGTGACCGGCCAACGTCTAGGAAAGGCTCCAACAATAAAAGGGCAAGGTGGATCGTGTCTAACCTATGTCATCTACATCACGGGAGTCAACCCTATCATCCTCGGATGGGATGGAGTAGAGGCATATCAATGAACAATTCTAAAAAGATTTCAATCAGGTGAACCATATGTGGGTGCCTCATCCTTACAACGCTCACACAACTTTCACTCAACAATTTATTAATAATTATCTACCTCCTAAGGGAAACCCCTAAAAAGATGTGATGATCATTACAACTCTCATCAGAAACTTCAAATAGGGAGCATTCTCATCAACACTAACATCTCAGTAAACATCTTATTCAAATCAATATTTCATAAAATTGGTCTCAAAGCCTAGTGTCTTACGGATACGTCTAAACCCTTATGCAACTTTTATGGAGAGACGAAAGAAACCTTGGGGTTCCTTCTACTACAAATCAGTTGGAGAGAGGGTGATAAACTATTCAATTCCATGTTTCATCATAATTGATTATCTCATGACATATAATGCCATCAATAAAGGGACTTTACTGATCAACTTTATGACTGTAGTGTCAACTTACCACGCGGGGTAAAATTTTCTAGTAGTGGAGAAATTATCATGATCTGTGGAGATTTGTAGCAGACACACACCTGCTAATTGTGAGCCATCTAGAACGTTCATTAGGAACTGCTATACTTCAAGAGTGGCCTAAAAACTAGTGGGGCAATTGAAGAATTATTTGCTGACCCTGTTAATAAGGAAGTATTTCTAATAAGGCCCTCTTTTGATGTAGGGTGTTAAGCCACCCCCCCCCCCCAAGTCAGGAGTTTCCATTGAAGTGACTTGCCATCATCTCAGTGTCAACACTTCAGCTTGATCGAGAAGAAGAAATTCATAATTTGCCGAAAGTAGAATACATCAAAGAGGTGCAATATCAAATTGAGTGACGAACATGGTGATGGTTCGCAAGGTGAAAAGAAAGTATATGTGCATCTATTTCACCAACCTGAATTTAGCATGGCCTAAAGATTGCTACTCCCTCCCCAAATCAACCAAATTGATGCACTTGTAGACTCCACAGTGGCACACTCTATCATGAGTTTTCTTGATGCTTTCTTGGGTTATCATCAAATAAAGACGCATCCAGCTGACTCTGAGTAGACTGCATTCATCACAAAGAGGAGAGTGTTTTGTTATAATGTAATTCCCTTTTGGATTAAAAATGCTAGTGCAGCCTACTAGTGGATGATGAAGGTATTTTTTTAGAGAAGAAAATAAAAATTTTGAAGTATATGTCGATGGTGTATTGGCAAAAATTAACTAACTGAAACAACATATAAAAGATCTAAAAGAAACCTTTAAAACACTAAAAAACATAACATAAAACTGAACTCCATCATGTACTTTAAAGCAGAGACAAAAAAATTCCTTAGATACATGATAACCACATAATGGATCATATCAAATTTGAAGAAGATTCGTGCACTCATAGACATGCCATCACCCCGCAACATAAAGAAGTTGTAAAGGCTGACAAGTCAAATCAGAGGATTGAGTCGGTTCATCTCTAAATTAGGTAATAAATGTATGACATCCTTCAAAGCCCTGTGGAATAACAAAGGCTTTACATGGATAGATAATTGTAAACAAGCTTTCAAGCGGTTGAAGGAATTTTCAACCTCAATGCCCTTATCCAGAGCCCAAAGCCAGATGACGAGCTTGTACTTTAACTCAATGTAAGGACCTAGGTGATCGGCTTGAACTTAGTTTGAGAAGAGCGGGAGAATAATTCACAGAATATTATGTTAATCATGTTCTAAGTGAGGTAAAACTCATTTACCCAATTATGAAAATGCTAATATTTAATTTGATTGTTTTAGTATGAAAGTTGTGACTATATTTTCGGATGCATAAGGTGGGGGTGGCCACTGACCATCCACTCAAATCAGTGCTAGCAAACCCATAACACTATGGTTGCATTCTTAATTAGGAAGTATAACTCAGTGAATTTGATCTATTTTATATCCACCAAATGATAATCCTAAGTAAAAAATTTCCTCACAAAGTTCTTAGGGTCATGTGTTAATGATGATGAAATACTTGCACAAGAACAATCATGGACTTCGTACATTGGCAGGGCCTTAAACCCTTAAGGGTTGGGCATAGAGCTCGCAGTAACAATTTCGTCTGGATAACATATCTACTATTCAACAAAAATAGAGTTTAAAATGACTAATAACCACTTTGAGTATGAATATCTCATCGTTAGGTTGTATCTCACACATGTAATTGAAGTGAGGCATTTCACCTATTATCTCACTCACAACTAGTGGTTAGGGTTGGGCATAGAGCTCGCAGTAACAATTTTGTCTAGATAACATATCTAATATTCTGCAAAAAATAGAGTTTAAAATGACTAATAACCACTTTGAGTATGAATATCTCATTGTTGGGTTGCATCTCACACATGTAATTAAGTGAGGCATCTCACCTATTATCTCACTTAAAACTAGTGGTCAATCAGGTGAACGAGCTATTTGAAGTGAGGTAGAAACAATGATAATGTATCTCGCTAAAGCTAAGTCATATATATGAAATTTTGAAAACTTCAAAATCAAACAAACCATCCAAGAAGGAAGCCAAGTCATTGATCTACTAAGTGTGATGATCGAGTTGAGACACCACTCAAAAGGTTGTGTGTCCATGTAAGAGATGAGTGAAAGAATAGAAGGTTGGGTGGACCCATACATTCACTTCCTCAAAGTTGAGGAAATCTCCCTGAACATTAAAGACCACAAGCATTTTAAAGTCAATGCAGCACACTGCCTCATCTTAAACAGATATCTCTTTCATTTTTTGATGACCTCTTATATCTACGATGAGTACAAGATAATGAAACATATGAAATTATCAAATGCATACACTGTTCGCAGGGGATACTTTTCGCCAACCCTCAAAAAAATTGTAGATGACTTCTCTAGAAGATCTGAATAATGTCAAAATTTCACCCTCATGTAGCCAGACCATCTCACAGATTGTAACCCATTATGAGTCATTGGTCGCTACAATCCGGCGACTCTACATCCTAGGTCCTTTTCCACCCTCCAAGGGGTGGTAGAAATTCATACTGGTAGCAATAGCAATTGACTACTTCTCAAAGTGGATAAAGGCTAAGGCTCTCCCCCGTTTGCCACCGGGTTTGTCCAAAATTTTATTTGGATAAGCCTAATTTATTGCTATGGAATTTCGATGATAATCTTCACTAATAATAAAATGCAATTTTGTTATCAAGGGGTGAAGGATTCTGCCATAAACAGGGAATAAATTTAAAGTTCATTTTTATTCATCACATAAGGATTAACAGGTAAGTCAAAGTTGCAAAAAAATTGATAATCAATCTCTTAAGAAAAAAGGTCAAGGGGCAAATTAAAAATGGATCAACATCCTCCCGTCTATTCTATGGGTATCTAACCACTGCCACAACAGAGACCTAGCAAACCCCATTCGTGCTCTTACATGAGACTAAGGCTATGCTACCGATTGAATACAACCTACGCAGCTAAAGAGTAGTTTCAGCCTTACGATTTGAGAAATAAGAGTTAGACAAGTGGTAGAACATGAATCATGATGGAATAGAACTTTCAATCAACTTATTGGACTAAGTGAGCACTCAGTCGACTCTCAAAAAGAAGGAGATTAAGAGGATAATGACATGAAATTACATTCTACATATCAGGGAAATGCCATTCTAGAGAAGAGACATGGTCTTAAAGAAAGTAGATCCGACGGCTCATAGCCAAACCCTAGGGAAACTAAAACAACCATGGACTAGACCATTCACCAATAGCAATCGTGTGGCCTAGGGAGCATACAAACTACAAACATCCATCAAGAAGGAAGTGTCTCACACTTGGAGTGTAGATGACCTAAAAATCTTTTATCCTTGACATCTATGTACTTTTATTTACTTTTCTGAGACATCGTAATTTGTAGCATGAACAAACATTATTCTCGATTTTCTAAGACTTATATAATTATATTATATAAATGTACGTACACTAGCAATTCATATTAATGTTATCGCAATCTAAAATTTTCATTCAGAAGCCAAGTGAAGAACTTACCACAATTTTGTCCATATCCCAAAGAAGCATCAATCACTCAAAGATTCTAATAGTTCCAATTAAAAATACAGTTGATGGACACAATCTCAGGGAACTTGACAAGGGAGGTTAGTCGCTCACAAGGAATAAGCATTCCACAGGTAAATTGCAAAAAGTAAATAGGCCTTCAAAGATGTCTAGGAAACTAAATGTTCATTCCCCTTAATATCCATACATCTTACAACACTCGAGTGGCACCCCATTTACTCCTACCTAGAACATAGACTATGCTCAGACAGTCAGGTTACCTCCTTACACATGATAAGAACTGCAATGAGCAGCGCATGAGTCACCCCAGAGTCAAGTCTAGACAGTTATCTTTGGATTTGTGGAGCTGAATCACCTGGAGGAGACCAAGCGACCGGTGCATATGCATCAGGTTGTAGGTGTTTGAGTGCATGCTTCTGTGCTGCTCACAGAAGAGTCGACACCTATGCATTGGCCTATGGTGCATATATAACAACTTTATGTAGGTGTGCATTAAAGTTGGTGCCTAAGCGCCGAGCTTATACACACAATCCAGAGGCCTTGGTGATTAAGTATCAAGTTTGGCCACTTATGTGAACAGAGCAGTTTTCACACGATTTTGGTGTTAAGGGTAAATTTCAAGTGGTATAAAGTGATGGCTTACTATGCAAGTTCTTCGACAAGTTCCTGTTAATGGAGATGAGTGTCAGAGAGCAGGATTTTTGCGATTCTGAAGTTAATTTTTCATGTCAAATTATAGTAGGAAAGAGTTTGGTGTGAGTTCTTATATGTTTCCTTAAGAGGGGATAAGAAATTTGATTGTGTTCTCTGTAGACCCTTTGAATTTAATAGTGAAATTTTCCAGTGGTGTGGCTCAATGATTTTTTTCCATTCTCGGAATTTTTCCATGTTAAATTCTCATATGCTTTTTTTAGTTTACTTTGTTGTGCTTTGTTTATAAATTTGTTTCATTTATATGCAATCCTATTCTGTGGTGGTGTGATTTAGATTTTCAAGTCTAAGCCCAGTGAATTTTGTGAAAGGAATTCTTCAGAGTGGTTTGTTTTTTCCCAAAAGTTATCTCCACAAAGACAACAAATAAAATCCTCTTAATAAATCTGGCAAAAGGTACAACCTGTCTAAGGTGATAACTAAACCAGGAGTAAATTTTATAGGTAGTTTTAGGCTCGAGACACAAAATGAATTAAACAAAACTATTCAACCATAAAATTCTAAGTAACTCAATTCACGCCACATGGTTGAGTGCATAAATAATAGTTAAATAATATTGATAGAAATAAATTAAGCACGTAAATGGCACATTTAAAATAAAAGATCTTCTTTTCTAATTAAAAAAATGTGGTTTACATGTAAAGCACCCCTATCATACATTCGATGAGGCCCCATAAATTCTTTATCCCCCATCCTCTATTCAGACTTGTAAAAGTTTTGCTTGAACTGAGACATAGAGGACCACATAGAAGAAACAACTCTGTGCTTCACCAAATGGCCGAGACATTAATGAATCCCTTCATAAAACTTTGCATGGAGACTATTGATATACACGACATTCGATGATAGGTCTTCAATGAATTCTTCAGGCACTCTCATTGCAACCATCTGATCAATTAGTTGTTTGTTTTCTCCTGCCATACCTTCACAACATCACTACCAAATGACTAACTCTATCTCTAAATCCTTTAGTAAACTCTCTTCCTCTTCCATAACATATCTTGCTGTAGTAGTCGATGTTGACTCACCTTCCAAGACCACAATACAATATGCCATCATCTGTGTCATTTTCCTATCCATGTTTTAACTCCTTATCAAGCAACGAACGATAGTAATTAAGATTTGGGAAGCTTTCCATCCAACATTCTGAAGATGACCAACCACTAATGCAAAGAGACCCACCTCCATCCCTTGAAATGAGGCATCCACTAAAGAGGAATAATTGGCTTTTCCCAAACCAAAGTCTACCATGACATAATGGTTGTCAGTAGTCCACCACACCATGCTACCTCTTAGCATGGGTATCAATTGGATAAGAGGGCCACCTACGACCAACTAGCCAACTCTACTTAAAGGCAGGCATCACTTTCACAGACTCTCCATTTCCTTGCATCATGCCTCAGGATAAGTTGACTCTTATGCTTGTGGAGCAGCCTCCTTATTCTATGTGGCCCCCTTAATTGGGTCGACACCTTCATTCAAGGAATGTCTTTTCCTAGAGAGTGTACCTCCACAAAACCATTCTCGCTAAGAGGTGTTCCACGCTCATCAGTAAAAGGTTGTGATTAACTTTTCAAATCCACAATTAACATCGAGGCATGTATCTGAGAGGATCAAGATTCCACACAAGTAGTTGGCACTTAATACCATTAGGTGGATGATTGGCTTTACGCTCTTCAACTGACCTATTGATCTCGACTCCATCATCATTAGATAATGCCTCACTTTCAGTGTCAATATGAGAACCTGCATGGGAAATACCATTACTCGCTGATCCTTCAACAAACCCAGTCTTTGAAACAAAATCATTTCATCCGTCCTCACTTTTTTAACAAACACAATGGAGGGAGAAGTTAAATATAAAAAGAGAAATTAAATATAAAAGCTCTTTCATACCTATTGAAGCTAGGCCAAGCATCTCCTCTTCGCCTTGTTGGACCAAGGCGAGATCGATCTCTTCTTGAAGGGTGTCCACAGATGTTCATTCTGCCTCCATGACATCAAAGGCATCCGAAGTCAACATTTTTACAAAAATAATGTTGATTGGGTATTTGTAAAAACTTATTTGTGCACTCAATCTCACGGTATGCTAGTTAAAAGATTTTACAGGGAGGTTTGAAACAAGAAAGGGGTCATCCCAAACGGTCAATCACACTTCATATTGGCAAACAGAACATAAGCTTTCAATCTTTCACCTTTCACTCCAGACTGATGAAGTGAAAGCTTTCTTGCGAGCACAAAACTGACAAAGTCGGCGATATTTGTGCACAAAGGGATCATGAGGTTTAACAACTCGACAAACTGAGAGATACTCAATTGATGCATGTGCATGACCACCGTCATGATGATGACAATCAAATTGGGCGTCACCCGAGTCGGGACTATGCCACAGAAGTTCAAGATTTACACAAGTTAATCGCACAATAGTAGCCTGAGCTCAAGTTGAAATTTATTCTTGTAATAAACCAACTTCCTTGTTTGAAAAGAGTTGGGACACTCATCCTTGTTGGCAATCCACAGGCGAATGAAGGGAGCGTACACGATGGATACCTAGTGTTGTTGCACTTGAACAACTTCTATCTTTGACAACCTAAAGAGAACTTTCTTTCACAAAGTCCATGGGACTGTGACAAATAGAAGGGGCACAACCAGAGGAAGTTTGAGAAGAAAAAGTTCGATCGGAGGGAACCATGAGCAACTGGAAGCAAGTGACCGACATCACAAAAGGCAAATGACAAGAATAAAACCCTCATGGTGAAAAAACATCTAATTTTTTTTTGCTACAAAGAAGTAGTAACCACCAAAAAAGATGCACAGAAGTAAAAAAAAGAAAAAAATACATGTAACTAAAATTTGGAGAGTATAACCGGCATCACATCACAGATCAAAAGCGTATAAGCCAAAGCGTCAATTTTTTTATTAACAGCATTTATCATTTAAAAAAGTTCGTACATCAATTAGAAGAAAGAAAAATGTTATACATGGATTTGATATAGCCTCGGTTAGAAGATAGCCTTGTTGGTTATACCAATGCATCATGAAGAATTTTTTTATCAACCGACACAAATCTCAAAAAAAATTTAGCAAGATACGTTCCAGATTAAAATTTAAGTTCATTAAGGTCTCCAATTTCATCAAGTTTATAGTCAAACTGATAATCTTGTCAAGATAGAGCAAATGATACCAAAATTGGTTCAATATGAGTCTAATCAAGTCAGATCAAGCTATTAAACACATTTAGAGGTTTTGGATCATCAACTAAATGGTCAAATGAACTCCATATTTGACATATTTATAGTCAAATCGAACATCTTGAAGAGTGGAAACCAATGCATTCAAGCTTGCTTAATTTGGAGGTCAATAAGGCCCTCAAATCATTAAATAAATCTTATCATGAAGGGGGAACAATGTGGATCCTCCAATTAGGTGGTTGGGGAAGTTATTCGTTAAAATACCAAAATGCCCCTACCTAAATGCTATAAATAAACCACCTCTTTTTATTTGAAGGGGGAGTAGAAGAGAAGGAATTCTAGAGCATGTTTTAGACTGAAGACCTATTGATAACGTTCAGCCTCTGTAGCTGCCGACCACCACCTGTCGACCGCCATCAAGAACCGTCGATCGCCCTTGCTCATCTTCGTCAGTGAGCCTTGCTTGCTAAAATTTTATCCCAAATATGGTCATAACACATAAGACTATATTGGACTCCTAACGATACTTCCGACCTCCAAAGATGTAGACCACAGCTGACCACCGCCTATTAGCCATCACCGACCACCGTTAGCTACCTCTGCTCGCCACCTGATGACCACTTTTTGCTAATGTCATATCCAAAAAATGCTAGTTATGCCTAGCACGTGTATTTTTTTATGTTGTATAATGAAAAATGTAGTGTATAGTGTAAAAATTTAACCCTGTTATAAGAGAAAGGATCTGGTTAACAACTATGCCCTATGTGACAAACTGACGTTTTGCAAGCCCCAATAATGGCCTATATGGCCAACCACTTCTACAATTTTCAACTACGACATTTGTGGTCAATTGATGTTATTGTAGTCCATAACTACAACCTATTTGATTAGTTACTACTGTAACTTCCAAATAAAGCCTTTATGGCCAATTGACTCTACTGCAACCCCCAACTACAACTTATGAGGTCAATCAATGATATTGCAATCACCAATTATGGCATATCAACTATGGCCTATGTGGTCAACTAGTACTATGGGTTTCAACTATGATTTCTATGACCAACTAAAACTATTGCAGTCACAAACTATAACATATGTGGTCAACCGACGATATAACAATCATCAACTATGAAATATATGTTCAATTACTACAAAAAATTCAAACTACGGTCACTATGGTCAACAAATATTATTGCAATTATCAACTATTGCCTATGTGGGCAACTAATGATATTGCATTCACCAACTATAACCTATGTAGCCAACTACTATTATTACCACTTCCAACTACAGGCTTTGTGACCAACTAACACTATTCGGGTCACCAACTATGACATCTGTGACTAACTGACAATATTGTAGCTTTCAAATATGATATTTGTGACCAACTAATATCTCGTAGTAACAACCAATTATAACGCTTTAGACATTACTACTATTATTACGAACTTCAACTGCGCACCTCCGTGGCCAACTTTTACTATTTTAGCCGCCAACTACAGTCTACATGATCAACTACAATTGTGTTAGCCCAATTGTAGCTATTATACTTAAACTACTATTGTACACCGGTAATCTCAGGATTATAATTTTATCTTCTCAAACTCATGAGAATTGTGAAATTATAAACTAACAACCAAATTACAAGATTGAAGTTTAGACTTTCGATATGTAAATTTATAGGAATTGTATGGGATGTACTATGTACATAAAATCTTCCTAAAAACATCCACAACCAAACCCCTTTTTTTAACCACGCTTCCAGAATTCTCCATTCCATCGGCACCCCGACCTAATCACTCGTCTTTCAACCATGAACTCCATCTCCTTCCAATTCTCTTCCTCCTCTTACTATCACTTGTCTCAAAACGATCAAATCATCCCTCCAATTCACCCCCATATCACTTCCATACCCATCGACTTCCCCTCAAACCAAGGCCCAATTCACATACCCGTAGTTCTCCCCATCTCCTACACCTCCGCCGCCGCCACCAAAATTCAATCCGCCTACCGTCGGCGACTCGTCCGCCGCCAGATCGACCGGATCCGGTCCGCTGCAGCCGAAGCCGACCGGCTTGAACGTCTGATTCGGCGGCAAGATACCGTCGACGCCGTCCGCCGCAACCCTAGGGAGCGATTGAGGATCTCAGAGGAGCTCATGGAGGCGCTTCTCAGCCTTGATGGTGTGCCGGGATTTTATGCGCCAGTGCGCGAGATACGGAGGGCTGTTAGCCGCCGGATCGTGGGGTTGCAGGAACTGTTGGATGCTATCGCCGATGAGCCGGAGGTGGGAGAGATGGGAGGGATTCCGGCGAGTCTGGAGGAGATCGTGTGGGGGCTTTGGGAAGAGCAATGGGTTTAGTGGAGAGATTGGCGAAGAGGATTTTTGTTTGCTACTGTGATGGTCTTTTGTAAGGTTTAGGGAGTATGATACATATGTAATGATGTGTTTCATAGGGCAAATTTTTTCATACAGAGCACGTGCGTAGTCGCTGGGTGCGGAATAAACTCCTAATATCCTTGATGGTATTGGAAGGATATGGAATGGGTATTGGTAATTAAGATATTTACATTGTATTAATTATTGAGTATTGATAGGTTATTACATGAGTATTGGATGAGTATCGAGAAGCTGCGTGCGGACTGCGCACGTGCTCCGTATGCAATAATTCCTCGTTTCATAGATGTCCCGGACTTAATATTTTCTCGTGTTGTAAGCATGGAGGTGAAAATTTTGTTTAACATGTAAAGCTAATTTGTACTGAAAATTAACTAATTGTTGCTTGAGAGCTAGGATTATATACTAGGATGTTATTTTGAGAAAAAATTAACTATGATGACTTCTTCGATTGAAATGAGTATAGGGATTTACATACATATCACCCAATTCTTACTTATTTATATATCTAACATTTAAATTTTAATTATTATATTTTATATCACCCAAATTTTTGGTATCACATCAATAATATCACTATTTTAACTTATTAAAAAATCAATTACACCTTTTTCATGAATAAGGAAGGTGATTGTTGACGTTAAAAATTTATTGAAATTTCTACTATTATTTATTAGATTTAATTAAGTGAATTAATGTTAGGTTAAATTTTAAATATTTTAGTCATGCTCGATTGCGATTCAATTATTCGCGCTAAACCTAACAGCAATTCCAATAACTCCCCCGCTCCTGCTCCCGATTCCTTCTTTGCGATAACCATCAGATTTTCGTCGCTTCGACCACACCAAAATGACAGAAACTCTTAACTTTTCGTCGCTTTCGCCTCTGGCAGGAAATCACATATATTCACTCCATCTTTCCTCTCCTTCGATTTTGCAGAAAGAATAATATCACGACATATAGAGATCTTCAAAACTTTGATAGTCTGTTTTGCTTATTGCACAATAAAATTTATATGGAGGCTATACTCTTATTAAATACACCTAAGTGCACCTAATTTAAGAAATAACTAATTCTTCTTAAAAGTAAAGATGCTAATCACTTTTTTCATTTGTTGAGTTTCAAGGTTTACTTGGCACTATTCAAACTTAATTCACAAAGAGTTTAGAGTAGTTTTAACTATGTTTCTTGCACTTCGGGTTCGTTACATATTTATCCCCCACTTTCCTAATGTTAACTAGACAATAATTTAAATTTTATTTACTAAAGACAAATAATCTTAAACACAACATGATTTTCCCTCAAATTTATTGACAAACACTTACAGCATTTTTAACCTGGAACACAACATAGTTACAGTAATACTGTCTAGCACTTGCTCAAATCAACAATTTATCAGCTGGTATGTAAAATGAAGTGTTTCTAAATTGAAAACATACAACAACACAATCTATTAAATTGCATGGGAAAGTTTAAATGTTCACAATAGAAAATTTTAAAAAGTACAATAATATGAACAGTCCAATCCAACAAAAATACAACATAATTGCAGAAGCAAGCAAAATAAAATCCTAAACATGCAAATAATAATAATAATCACTCATCCTCCACATCATCATCATCTTCCTCACCATCGCCATTACCTTCTTCATCTTCGTCCTCTTCTTCTGCAAGATCCTCCTCTATTGGCTAGTGGGTGCTCTTATAGGGCACATATGGAGTGTACACAAAAAAATCAATCGGATACTCTCCTCCAATCCATTGGTTCCTACGAAACATCTCCAGCTGAGCATCCTAAAAGCTAGTAATCTGGTCTAATTGGTTCTTATTTTGTCAATCCATATGTGAAAGTCAGTCAACAAAATCATATAGCTCGGCCTGTATGATAGAGGTGTCTTCCTCTAGCCTATCAATTCTCTATGTAATAGAAGCCGCAGAAGTGCATGTTCGAGGTCTATATATAGAAGTAGAAGGCCGAGAAGTACTGGCTCCATGTCCAAACACATCATGCTTCCTATATATCCCAATGTTGGATTTGGAGATTAGCTTCAAAGTTGCTCCTCCTAACTTCCAAAGGCACACTGGTGTTTAGGCACAAAGATAATACAATAGAAGGGTGCCCAAGACTAAGAGTAGATCCCCCCTTGTGTAATTCAGAATAGAATGGTGAATAAGGGATCATATGTCTTTGGTTTTCATAGTCTAGATATAGAAATTCAAGGAGGCTCTATCTCTAGTGACTTCAATAAGATTGGTGGAGGGGAGCAGCTGACCAGAAATGAACTAATGTCATGCTTTCAAAGCTGCAAATAAAGTGGAGTAAGGAAAATTGATTTTTATGTCATTTCTCAGCTTTCACCCCCCTCTACCATCTATCAAAATTTTGATAATCTCATCATGGCCTGAACCAACGGGAGTAAAACTGGAGTAGAAGCTATCTGGGACATCTCTAAAAAAATAAAGCATTGATACAGGAATGAGAGAAGTCCACCTTCTTCTTCCTAATGAAAACAGACCCATTAGAGGACTCAAGAAGATTTACATAGAATTCCTAAACCATGGAAATCACAGCAACACAGGTATTGTGGCAAATATTCTCCCAATTTCTGCTCACTATCATGCTCTCCACTGCTCCTCTAAGTTATAGAAACCCACTTTCAACAACGAGCTTCTTAGCTAGGAAGAAGTCATTATATCTCTACTCAGCTTTCGAGCTAACAAACTTCTTCCTAGCAATAGAAGACTTTGCTCTTCCTCCCTTAGTTTTTGGAGCCATAGAGAATGATAAAGAAGAAAAAGAACAAATATAATGGATTTATGAAAGCATTGATGCACCCAAAATGTTGATCATAAAGATAAATCAAGAGCTCCAAAAATTTTGAAACCCTAGCTCCCTTTGATAAAAAAAATCCAAAAATTTCGAGTGAAAACCATGGAATTGGATCAAGGAAGTAAGATTTACCTTGGAGAAGATAATTCCCCTTTATGGATTCACTTGGATCAGTAAGAACTGGAGAATATTTTGGATGCCCAAGTTATAGTTTTTAAATAAAAAAATATCACAAAAACTCACACAAATAAACACACCTAAAACATCAATATTATAAATAAAATTGAGTTGTCTCCCAAGAAGCGCTTAGTTTTACATCATCAGCTTGATAATGTCAGATGTTCTTATCATGATGATTCATGGACAACACCTCATTAAGCACATGTCTATCCCCACCCAATTATAATTTAAGTCTATGTCCATTGACCCTAAACACTTGCCCACTCTTTGGATCTTCAATATCACAACACCAAAAGATAAAATTTCACTTCAGTAAATTTCCTTGTCCACATGGATTTCAATTTTCCTTAAAATAAATTTAAACATGTATTATACAATAAAACCACCTGACCATACTCAAATTTTTTTCCTAAGAATCTTTTGTTCATGTAATTTCTTCATTTTCTTTGTATATATTTTGGCATTGCATACAATTCCTCCCTAATCACATTGAGTTCATTTAACTATAGCAAACATTTCTCACCTATTATAGTTAAACTCCATGAAAGCCCAATATGCTTTATGTTCTAACTAAACAGAGAAGTGGCACGGTTTACCAAATACGAGCCTATATGGATATATTCCTATAAGGTGTTTTATATGTAGTTCTATAAGCTCATAAAGCTTCGTTAATTTTTAAAGCTCAATTCTTTATGTTAGGATTGATTTTCTTTTCCAAGATCCTTTTGATTTCTCTGTTAGATACTTCAACCAATCCACTTGTTTGAGGGTGATACGTTGTAGATATCTTATGATTTATACCATACTTTCCAACTAATGGCTCAATCTTATTATTTGTAAAGTGGCACCCCTTATCACTAATTATAACACTAGGTACACCGTATCTGCAAAACATATTTTTCTTTACAACTTTATATACACTCTAGGCCTCATAGTTAGGCAGAGTCATTGCCTCTATTAATTTTGAGACATAATCCATAGCACAAATTACCCAATGAAGGTACGAAGGGTCCCATGAAGTCTAAATCCCAAATGTAAAAAACTCCAAATTCTAAAGTAAAATTCAAGGGCATTGTTGACCTCATTTTTGATAAGGTCTTCTCTTTTCTCTTTAGTACTTAGGATCTAGTCTTAGGTTTTTCCTTTGACTATCTTAGAGGACTAGAGATGGAACCTACCCCTTTAGAAGCTCAGCCACTTCTTAACTCCCTCAAACCCCACAAGCTTGATCATAAACCCCTAATCACCTAGAGGGTTGAGATCAAATGTGGAGGTTTAAAGGATGAGTTCCCTATAGGACTCTTTGGCCTTAGGATCACCCCAGGTGGCCCAGTGCAGTGAGGGCTGACCTGCACATACATTACACATTCACACACAGTCCAAATCCTAAAACTATTCATGCCTAGCTTGACTTCCTGACTCATGTGAATAATTCATATGGATGGTCCTTAACCCCTAAGCCCCTGGCTAAGAGGGTTAGGAACAACATAGTGAATGCCTCAAATGAGTCCCATCATGGCTCCTATGGGCTTAATATGGCTTCATGGCTCAACCAAAGTGATTTCACTTTACTCAAATTTGATCAATCTTCATTTTTACAAAATTTCAATTTTTGACCCCCGGGGCCCCGAACCCACCAAACCTACTAAAAGCCCTTAAAATTACTCAAAACCACCAAAATTTTCAAATAACCCAAAAATTTTCCAAAATTAACCTTGAACATTTCCCCACCAATCAAATTGATCATTTACAGCCAAAAATACCAAAATTTCCAAAAATACCCCCAATACCCTCCAAATTACCAAAATGCCCCTCTTGACCCAAAAATTCCAAAAATTCACAGAAAATTCCAGAAAATCTTAAATATTCCTAATTTCATTTTATTCAACTTCACCATGGGCCAATTTTGTCAATTTACCTTACTTTTACCAAAAACCCCCAATTTAGCCTATTTTAAACCCAAATGAACCCAATGTCAAACCAAATCACCCCAATTGACCTCAATTTTGGTCCAATTCAATTATAAACTTCAATTCAATATACTAAATATCAATCTAGAACAAATCCAAGCCCAATTTGATTGGCATCTGAATCCAATTTCATTTTTAAGCTTAAAGCCCAATTTTGACCCATGACCCAAGCTTAGCCCAAACCAACCAAATTCAATCCCAATTTAATCCAAATCTTTTCTAAAACCTTCCTAGCATCCCCACAAACAAAACACTAACATGATTTGCCTAAAATTTGGACCCAAAACCTACTCAAATTCAACCCAAACCCAAAATCCCTTAAATGGGCCTACACCCAAATCTAACCCAAATAAGCCCAAATCCCAAAATCAAAACCCAAAAAAAGATGAAACCTCTTTGAAACACTCCCATAAACACTTCTCAATATTAATTTTACATCAATTTCAACATTAGCCCAACCTTAGCCCAAGTTATTCCATTTTGACCTATTTTGACCCTATCACTAAAGAGACCCAAATTAGACTCAATTCAATTCCAAATCACTTCAAATTGATTCCAAATCACTCATGACACATCCCTAGACTAAACCCAACATTTCTTTAGCCCAATCTTTTACAAAATTTCGACTTACCAATTTGTTTTTAAACTTAAAAGCCCATCCCCTTAAACCATTCTAAAAGCCCACCTTTACCAAATTTTAAAAGCCCAAACCCATCCTAAAGCCCACACTACAATTTCATCTCATCTTCACTCAATTAATATCACTCCCTAAGTGCTAAATCCATCATGAAAATCAAACCAAGATGGTATTATGCCAAATCCCATCAAATAACCCCAAAATTTTTAAACTTTCATAAACCCTTTTCCATGAAAGTTGACTTGACTTTTCCCAAGCCAAATGTGAGCCATGAACAAGCGATTCTCAAGCCACATGAAGTCATGGGGGTTTTGACTTGTCATTAATCCACTTATGGCAAGAAGAGGGGGTTCTTTCTTAAACTTCCCTTAAACCTTTTTAACCTTATTTATGCTACACACTAAATCATGTTTAGCCACCTCACCATGGATAAGGACTTCACTACCCCAATTCAGCTGACCCAAATGATTCTCCCTCAGCCCAAGGTCAAGCCTTGGATGGTGAACCTAGCCCAAAACCAAGGGTTGACCCAAACCAAGCCAAAATCACCCCTTGCCCATTCCATTTCAATTCACCACCTTTACACATGGCCAACTCCAATTGACTTCACCATTGCCAAGCCCTGCCCTCACTGGTCAAGATGGTGACCTGACCCTGGCCGGCCAGCCACCACAGCCGCCGGAAAACCCCATGGCCGAGACCTTGGGAGGAGCCCAACATTGAAATTCTCCCTTGCTGAGCTGCCCCATGCCCAATGGCTGCCATGGCTGTTCTTCCCTTGATCTAAGCAGCTGATCCAAGCCTTCAACCCTCCCTGAGAAGCCCTCCAGCAGCCCTATTTAAACACCACCTCCTCTCGGCCAAGAGAGGCACTGAAACAAACCATACAGAAACTCTGCCAAAATCATTCCAGACTCTCCCCACACCTGGAGAACTTGATCCCCACTGAAATCCCCCTGTCATTTCCTCTCTGTGAGCTCAATTTCAGAGTTGAAATTCAAGCCCAAAACCAGGACAATTCACCACAGTGAGTCAATCCTCAAATTGATTGACTCTACACCTTCACCAGACCAAGAGGAGAAGTTTCTCGGCAAAAGCCCCCTCACCGGGCCAGCCATTGCTTCCGACCTCGAAGCTTTGTGATCGGCTGTGGTCACTTTTGTACCTAGGAAATTCACCAGGCCAAGGGACTTCATCCGGAGCTTGCTTGGACCCAATCAAACGTGACACAACTCTCAGATCGAAGCTTCACTTCTTTGAGCAAAGCTTGGGATGACGGGAAGACCCTCCAGGTACGCTTTTATTTAATTGCAATTCACTTTATTGCAATTTACTTACATGCACTGTACTTTACTTTTTTTGCATGATAAACAAGACTGTTGCATGAAAACCAAAACCTTTAGGATAGTCCCTAAACTAAAACCAAAACTAAATTAAAAGTCATTACAAGATAAAAATCACCGCCACAACATTTCAAAATATAAAACAACTCAAAATTTAATCACAAACAGAACAATAAAACTACAATTGCAACTAAATTAAAACGTCTCGTTGAATGATCGGGAATACCTCGGATGATGTAACCCACGTGTTGCTAACGTGATTTCACACGGTCTAAATGAAAGTGTGGAACTCATTCAATTGAGTTTGGCAAATTCATCTGGACTAAGTGAATTCGATGAAAATAACGGTGCCGGGATGACGAAACCGTGGGATCTTAATCGGTTCTGTTTAACCAACTTTAAGATTTGTTTTAATTAAAACATTAAAAACACTTGGATTTTAAGATTTTCTCTAAACCAAAATATTTCTCTCATCCTTTGATTTATGACTTCTAAAACTAAACCTCTGCAACAACAAGGAGCTTGGAGCATAGTGGGCAGCATGACCATCATCATTAGCAAAACTTGAGTCTACTTCAGCAAAACCTTTCCTAGTTTTAAACAACCAAGCCATAGGATTTCGAGGTAGTTTTCTTAGTGCAACATAAATCCTCAACCCTTTTGTTAGACATTTGCATAATCATGTTATGTAAATTAAACCCTAACCGGTCTTAGGACTCCGAGGTAGTCGTTCGGTACGACATAAACCCTCTTATCTTCCAGGTTATTTGTATGATTATGTCATACAAATGTAAGACCTAAATAAATAAAATTGGCAGGATTGCAACATTAAGTAAATTCCCAAATCTAAGCCAAACCATAGGATAATGTGGGAAGTTGGCAAGATTCTTCTTGGATCCCCGGCTTCTCCTACTTCTCTTCCTTTGGATTCATGAAAATAACTGTTCTAAATTTGATTCATTCCCTTTTGAAATTTCCAAAATCCAATCCTTTGAAAATCTTAAACTTTGAAATTCTTGAGAGCAAAATCACTAATCATTATCGAGAGTTTTTTTAAATGATTCCCGTCATTTAAGATGTAATTAATTATAGGGGCTCGCCCTTATAGGGAACTTTAAGAACCCAGGTAATATAAACCCTGCTTAATTCATT
Source organism: Papilionanthe hookeriana x Papilionanthe teres (assembly GCA_022702705.1). Taxonomy (NCBI): domain Eukaryota; kingdom Viridiplantae; phylum Streptophyta; class Magnoliopsida; order Asparagales; family Orchidaceae; genus Papilionanthe; species Papilionanthe hookeriana x Papilionanthe teres. The sequence goes on from CM040421.1 coordinate 20,786,533, forward strand.
TATATTAAGCAGGGGAACTTGTAGGCTTATAAAATTAGTTCGCAGACCAAACGGATGTCACAAATCTCCTAGTTTATTTAATCAAGCCCCATCATCAAGCAGTGTGTTTATTCTTCGGGATAGATACACGGTTTGTGGTGCGGTGCTCGTTTATATAAACTATTTGGGATGTGAGATCGGTTTGATTTCATATCTTAAAACTTTTAAACTTAAAATTACTTTAAAAATCAAATGTTATCTTTTAAACTATATATATATTTAAATTAAATTTAAAATATGAAAATTCGCCGACAATTTCTGTAGGCGACCCCCCTTTTCAAAATACATAACCTAAAAATATGCCGACAGACATTTCATCTCTCTTCAAAATATTGCCTACCATTTGGAATCTATCACAAGTTTTTATAGAGTCATTTACATCCCTAGATAAAGTAGATCAATAAAATCCAAATCGTATAATCTTAGCAGTAGTTCTATATATCTCAAAATGCCCTTAAAATTCAGAATCATGAAATCTCCTAATAACAGCTTAGATCTCTTCTAGAGGTAAATATATCCTAATCACTTGCACTTCATATATAGATATGCATCATCCCAAAATAGTATATGGCATCATGAACAAATTTCTTTCTCTGATGGTATGCCAGTTCATAGGGTAAAATATCACTCACAATATAACTTATTATGTCAGCATACCACAGAGTATTCCAATCAGTAACAACAAGAAGTTTCTCATTAGAAAAAATTTCATTGATATTATCATCAAATACACCGAAATTCCCCAGATCAATCCTAGATAAATGATCCGCAATTTGATTTTTTATCCCTTTTTTATCCACCACTTCGATATTGAACTCTTGCAGCAATAGAACCCACCTGATCAATCATGGTTTTGCATTCTTTTTCAACATCAAATATCGAATTGTAGAATGGTCGGTAAACACAGTACACTCAGTACCAATCAAATATGACCTGAGTTTGCCAAATATGTATACTATAGCTAGAACTCCTTTTAACTTGTAGTGTAATTAATTTGAGCCTCATTTATTTTCTTACTAACATAATATATCTCTTTAAACATCTTGATACGCTTTTAGCCTAAAACTACCTCTATAGCGCAGCCACTACATCACACATCAACTCAAATCGTCTCCTAATCGTGTGAAACAATGACAGGTGCATCAAAGTCTCTCTTCCTTAACTTTGTTAAAGGTGGTTAGGCAATCCTAATTCAAATCAAATATGATATCTTTTTCAAATAATTGGCATAAACTTTTAGTGATTTTTTTGAGAAGTCCCGAATGTATCGCCGAAAAAAACCCAAACATGTCCCAAAAACTTCTAACTCCTCTCACAAGCCGCGGTGTAGCAAGCTCTCAATAACTCGAATTTTTGTTCGATCTAACTCCATACTTCTCTCAAAATTTTTATGTCCAAAAATAGTTTCTTCAGAAATCATGAATTGACACTTTCCTAATTGAGAACCGCATTGATTTCTTCACATCTTAGAACTTTGTCGATGATCTAAGCATGAATCAAACAAACGTCCAAACGCCGATAAATCGTCTAAAGTACTTTAATTCATTTCTTAATCAAGTCACAAAAAGACAATAAATGCACCACCGAAACATCGTTGTGTACATTACATAAACTAAAGGGCATCCCCGACCCGACCCGCAATTACGCAAGAATTAACTTCCAAAAAGATGGCCAAAAAATCAATTCGATTTATAACAATGCTAACAAGAAAGCCTTAAACGATATAAAATTAAAATATTTTATTAATAATTGTGGGTACTACGCAAGTATACGTATCGTTTCAAGTAATATGTAGCTTTAAAAACCCCGCATCGATCCCACGAGGAAGTGAAGTATATATTTTTAACAAATTCTACTTCTTACTACTAATAATTTTACGTAACGTCAATTAAAATTTCGTTTTATCTAAAAACTACTCAAAACGCAAGTGTTAAATGTAATAAAAGATTTATAACTAAGTGCAAATAATAATTTTAAAACATAACCCTTTTGGATTTAATTCTATTTCGAGAATTTTGAGATATTAAAAACTATTATTCTTATGTAATGAAATAGATAATGCATAGGATCGAGATGCATTTAATATTGTATGTGTCACCAGAGCAACCCTTACCTTGTCCGTGCATGTTAAACACGACTAATCATACGCTTGCCATCGAATCCGGCGTTTTGGGCTGGGAGGATACCGACTACCACTTCGCAGCTCCCACGTTCCCCTCGCCCGGGCTAACATCTACACTTCACACCCAAACGATATGACCGAATTGCTAATTTTAGCATGTCACTCTAAAATCTCCAATTTCACACTTCCGATTAATATTATTTCCTATTTATTCGCATTCAACTTCTATGAACTTCACCATTCATGGAATTTAAATGTGGTTCCCACTTAGTTGTAGAAAGCATAGCCCTCTCGGATCGTATGTTTTCACAACAAATTTTAACATTACAAATGTGCCTTAATTGCAATGTAAATGAAGTGCAAGTAAAAACCATCACATTTATATCTAAATTAACTTCTACATGCATCACAAAATCCTAAGCATGAATTCTACTCATTAGAAAAGAAAAGTAAATCAAACAATGGCATAATCAAATAATGCTATCATTTCCAAAGCAAGGTTAAAGAGAAGAGAGATACGTCACAAAGACGTGCTAAAACACAAATAAAACTTCATTTAAACAAAGCAAATCCACTACATAAATGTTTACAAAATCATAAGATAATGAAAAACAATACTTAGCTTTTTCCCTTTGAAAGAGGAAAATCTCTCCCACAAAGTCTCCCGTCGATCCATGCAATGCTCGACAATCCCTTATAAATTCTCTCAAAAATCTCCTCTCCAATCTCTCTCCAAAAGGGTAGAAATCTACATTTCTACTCTTAATCTAATCCTAAACATTCCTCTAAGTTTTTCTCCAATTGTTTCTCTCTAATCTTCTCTTAATCTCCCTTTTTCTAACCTATATTCGCCATTTTTAAAGAGTTTGGACGAATTCCCAAGAGTTTTCTACACCCCTTCGAAAAAGCGTCCAAATACGTCGAATATTGGCCCAAAACCACCAAAAGTCGGTTCGTGGTCGTCCGGCCGCTTTCGATGAGTTCGCCGTCGGCGAGCTTTCAGCCACTTTTCGGTGGTCTCGGGAAAATCTCGCCGTCGGCTAGGCGGTGTCGCTGCGCGGCTCCACCGTTCGTCTCGTTTCAACTCGTTTCGCCCCATTTCGATTGTGTTGCGTTCGTAACAGTATAGCCCTACAAAATAAGCATAAAAAAACAACCTTTTCTTTAAAGTGTAATCTCATTCAAAAATATTCAAGAAGTGTAAAAAAAAAAAAGATTAAGCATCAAAAGACTTATCGAAAGGTGTCGTGCGTAATTTCATTTCGCTCATTTTTGCTCCAAATTGCACCGTTTTTGCTTCCTTTTGCTCCAATCACCATTTCTTGTACCTAAAACCAAAAAACATACAAAATATCTTCCTTTAAAGTGTAATATCATCAAAAATGAGTAAAATGATATAGCAAAAAGCATATATATTTTAGGCGTGTCACATCCTCTTAAAGGAAAATGTCCCATAATGACTCGTAATTGTAGTCTTATCATGATCTTCCAGAGTAATAGGAATCTGGTGGCCCTGAGTTGTCATTTAAAAAGTAGAAATATGATTTACTAGCTAGCATGTCCAACCTGCAATCTAAAAATGACAAAGAAAAATGATCTTTCTTGGTGGCTAAGTTTAATTTTTTGTAGTTAATACATATACACCACGAAGTGACTTGTCTACCAGTATTGTCACTCCCCTCTTTGCTACACAATGTATAAAGCTAACCCAGGCACTATCTAAAATATAGTAAATAATGTCTGCATCTAACAAATTCAATATTTCTTTTTTAATGACGTCTTTCATGGCAGGGTTTAATCTCCTTTGAGGACATGTCCGAGGTTTATGACTTTCCTCAATAAAGATCTTATGCATGCATATCAACGGACTAATCTCCTTTATGTTTGTTAGGGTCCATCCAAACGCTTTATTAAAATTCCTCAAAACATTCATCAAATTTTTCTCTTGTAAACTACTCTATTATGAGGATATGATCATAGGTAATGTAGATGAATCCCCAAAGTAAGAATACTTTAATTATTTAAGAAGCACCTTCTTCTCAAGTTCAGGATGTTCCTTAATGGAAGGAAGTAGAGTTTAAAAACTTTTAGTAGCATCCAATAATCCAAACCTCTCCCTAAAAATTCTTAATTATTCCTCTTCCGATATATCAAATTCATCCAGAAAGTTAGTAAAATCATCCTCACTCAAATTCTGCTCCTCGAATTTTTCTTCACAACACTCTAGAAATTGGCTGCTCCACAATTGATCTATGAGATTCATCCTAAAATATGAATCCTCATTAAAATTAGAAGGGAATTTCATAGATTTCAAAACATTGAAAGTAATCTCTTGATCATTCACCCTCACAGTCAACTCTTCCTTCTGCACATCAATCATCACCTTGCCAGTAGTTAGAAAATGTCTGCCTAATATGATGGGTATCGCTTTTTCTTTCTCCATATACATTACAATGAAGTCAACATAGAAGATAATTGTATCCACCTTCACTTGGGCATCCTTTATAAAACCCCTCGAATAAGTAATCAAACAATCAAAAAGCTGAAGAGTTACAGTGGTTGGAGATAGTTCTCATAAACACAATCTCTTAAATATTGACAATGTCATGAGGTTAATACAGGTACCTAAATCACATAATTTTTTACAATAAATGTTTTCTCCAATAACACATGAAATAGTAAAGCTCCCAGGATCCTTAAGCTTTTGAAGAAGCTTCTTTTGGATAATAGCACTGCACTCCTTGCTAACTCTACAATCTCATAATCTCTAAACTTCATCTTCTTGTTAAGAATATAATTCATGAACTTCACATAGCCTGACATCTATTCCAAGGATTTAGCAAAAGGAATGTTGATTATCAATTTCTTGAAGACTTCCAAGAATCAAGAAGATTGTTGATTCAATTTCTACTTTGAAGCTTCAGAGGAAATGGTGGTAGTGGTCTTTCTAAGTTATTCCTAGTGGGTGAGACTGGTTTTCCTGAATCTTTAGAAGGTTCTTCCATAGATCTTTCAGGTTTCAATTTCTCTTTCTCCACCTCTGGATCTTTCCTAACCACTTCTTTTATCTCTCTTCGACTCCTCAACTTAATTGCCTTCACATGCTCATTATTCATTTCCTTAGGGTTAATCTCAGTGTTACTAAGAAGAGTTCCTTGGAGTCGGTTGCTAAGTGAGTTCGCAATCTGACCCTGTTGGTTCTCTATATTCCTAATAGGTGCACCTTGACTTTGTAATTGAATCTTCAAGTGCAATACAACTTCCTCCCAAGAAATCTTGTTTTCCTTAAATTATTGTTTTAAGTTCAAACCAGGGAGATAAGAAGGTCTCAAGTTAGTACTTCCCTGATTGTTCCAATTTCCAAAAGGATTTGCTTGATTATTCCATCATTATTGATTTCTCACCCTTTGATTATTATTCCAATTGAAGTTAGGGTGTTCTTCCAACTGAGCTTATAGTAATTGACATGCGGGTTATTTGTCCTATTATTGATAGCATTTCGGGTTTCAAATAACAAAGTGTTGGTATCAACCAATTGTCCAAATGATTTTTCCGCAATTACTAGCAGCTATTTGAGAAGTCATAATTGAAAGCACATATGTGTCATGTATACTTGCTATTTTTACGGGGTTCACTCTATCAGAATATCATCGAAAATTATTAGTAATCATCTCTTTAATCAAAGAATATGCCTCATCAAATGGCTTTGACATATGAGAAACACCAGCGGCAACATCAATGATAGACTTAAGAGAACACGCTAACCCGTTATAAATAGTCTGAATTATCAACCAACCGGGCAATGCATGGTTGGGGCACTTCCTAGGAAGTTCTTTAAATCTTTATCAGGCTTCATAAATATATTCACCTTCATGCTGACATAATGAAGTGATTTCATTACTAAGCATAATTGTTTTGGAAGGTGAAAAATATTTTACTAAGAATTTATGGGATAAGTTAATCCACATCTTAATTGATCCCAGTGTTAATGAGTTTAACCAAATTTTGTCTTTATATCATAAATGGAAACGAAAAAAACTGTAAAGCTGCGCTATTCAAAGCTATTCAATACCATGATGATATCATTGTTAGATATGAATGTCCATTATATGGTTCTTTTTTCAAAATCTAAGTCTACATTATAAATATAATATGTTAAAACAAACTCATGAATGATGGTTAAATAGAATGAAAATCTCAATAAGATGAATCTTTCTAAGAACTTAAATATAAAAACCTTAAATATTTAAATAAAATACATCTGCAGAAACTTAAAAGACAACCCCATTCATTCTTTGTAATAGTTAATGAGATGATAAATTATATGTTAACTTAACTCATATAGACTAATATTATTTTAAATATATTACTATATGTGCACTTAAAATAATTTGCACTAGTGAGAGCTTGAACTGAATTCTTTTTTAGCATAGTTTTGCCCCGCGAGTCTATATATAATGGTTACAACTAAAGCACTTTGACTAAGTATATTGGTTCAATGCTTTCACTATATTATGACCATAATTATAGCTTGCATATTTCTCATTAGCTTTATGTCACTTTGAATTGTGAGGGTATACCTCATGAAGCATGAAGTCACATATAAGCTAAATTTGAGTTAAATTAATCTTATTACAAAAACATCCACCCCACGTCTTCTTTTGACGGGGCTGCTAACAATGATCATTTGGTCATGCGAGATTGACTACTCCTTGATTAAATAGACCATAGCCCATGTCAACCCGGGACGACAAAATCATCAGATCTTGATCATGTTTGTCATTATATTCCCATCATCCACTTTAAGTTCGTGGTGGTAAATTTCTATAATATAAAATCTAAATTGTTACTACTAAATGTCAAGCAATCAATGCCTAATGATTAGCCTTAATCGAAAGTCATCTCTCAATATTGGGAGGGATAATTAATCAAAAGAGCTTACACTAACGAGAAACCTCAAACCCTAGATTTTAAATTCCTCACAAAATAAATACGAAAATTATGGGTAGTGTTTTATCTACAATCTATCTATCATCTAAAAATTTGACCAAAATCTAACATAAAACTCTCATCACCTTCGAGAGAGGCAGGGGCATGAATTTTCGGAGCTTACAATATGTATTATATAAACATGCATTCATATATTCAAATTTTATCATGAAGACTTAAATGAGTAATAAGTCAGGTATAAATCTATGTAAGCATACTTGATATTGTGACATGTATTTGTTAGAATACAAGTGTTTTTTTACGGCTGCTCAAACTCTTGATTATAAACATAATTATATTCATGGTTATTTGAAAATACGACATTTTAATTATTGTGAAGTCGCTTTAGTTTGTGATGCGTGCTAGAAAATTCATTGCGGTAGAGTAACATATTATTGTCTTAACGTTGTACGAAAATTCAATACACATACACAGATGAAAGAGAAAAGTAGTGACGACTCAAACAGTTTTTACGTGGAAAACTCGTAAAGGGAAAAGCCACGAAGCCTGACCCAATTGTGAAAATCCACTATTGATTGATGATTACAAAATCTCTTATCCCATAGACGGGAAATAGTAATTATATTTTTCATATTACAGTGTCGACTGGCGACGTATGGTTAGTGATGATTGATGATGGTGGTTAGTAGTGGTCGACAACGATTTACGAAGGTCAACAGAGGTCGACGATGGTCGACGACGATAGGTGGTAGTTGACGAGGGTTGGTGGTGGTTGATGGCGGTTAAAGGTAGTCGACGATGTTCGTTGATGAAGGCTGGGGATGGTCATCGGCGATCAATGGTGGTCGACGACGGTCGGCGGTGATGTTGAGCTGCAGCTTCTCGTCAAAACTATAGGTTCTCTCTTTAGGCTTAAGCTTCTTCTCACGTGAGGAGTTGGGGGTCTATTTAAGCTTCCTTCAATTAGACAACGTTTAATGAACATTTAGATGCCTTAATAATGTCCGAATTGAGTGATATTGGACTCGTTGGATTCGACTTGTCGGGACGCTCGATTCGACTATAAACTCGTCAAACTCGGCATCTGTTTGTTCTTCCAACCGAAAATATCTTCCAAGGGTTGTTGAATGACTTGATCTGAACTTGATTTGACTCAGATTGGTCTAACTTTGATATCATTGGGTCAGTCTCATTGAGCCGACCAGTTTGACTATAAATTTGCTGAAATCGGTGCTTTAGATGACTCTTTATCAAGATTTGAACATTTCTTACTCAAAAGATTATATCGAGATTCATGTCGGACGATGAAAATTTGTAGGCGGCAAATCAGTTTGGATTATTGTACGATATTGATTATCTTGCAGATACTTATATACATTAAATAAACCTATTTTATTATTCATGATATATGCCACAATACATTATTGTTTATAACTTAATAAATATTAGTTATTCATTGATTTTGATTAACTCCTTGGGCAACATTTTCTTATAGCAGGTTATACTTGTGTGTTTAGTAGATCTTCATCACTGGAGCAGATTGTTCAGCATTAAGTATTTTTTATATTTTTGATTTATATATTAGCTATTACGTAGCTTTTGGATTTGAACAGTATAACTTATACTGATGAAATGGAAAGAAAATTATTCTTTACTTTTGCCGTTTATATTATGTATATACAAAGTTTTCTTTTGTTAGTTTAAATTAAATTTACAGATTCATGTGAAATCAACTGAATTTGATACACTTTGGAGACTCTTCTTAACTCATGAGCCTCCGCCTTACCCATTTTCAAGAGCGATTATTTCATCAGAACACCTGACGTAAATTTACGTCAGGTGTCCAATAACAGGGGATTGCGTGCCAATTTAGGCACTGACATACATGATTTGTATCGAGATTTACACGTGACATTCTGTCATTGAACACTGGACGAAAATTTACGTTAAGTGTCCCGTTACAATAATTTTTTTATTTTTTTTAAGACCTAGTTGATAAATGACATTATCACCCTTTTTGGTAGCACATTCCATTATTTCTACTGAAACAGATTAGTAGGAGGTGGCTGCGAAGGAAAAGGAGCAGAGTTTTCTTAGATCGAAATGCCTCCATCCTCTTAGTCGCTCTTCTTAGTTCAGCTTAATCTTTGAGGAGAGCAGGGGAGAAAGTCATGGCATCACTTCTTGTAGCTGATTGGTTTGGTTCTGCAGTCGTAGAGAAGCTAATCGAAATCGGCTTTGCCTACTTGCAAGATCATTACTTTTGGCAGGCAGGCCTGAAGAAGGAGCTGAAAAGATTGCAGGATCTTCAACCCAAGGTCCAAGCTCTTGTTGCTGCTTCAAGCCGATTAGAGACGATGGGGCAGAACCCAGATCTAAAAAAATGGTTATGGCTGCTCCGAGATGCAGTTGACCAGGCAGATGACTTGCTAGATGAGCTGGAGTACAATGAGCTTGCAAAACAAGTGCGCAAGGTTGATCTGAATAAGGTACGTAACATTATTTCTCCCTTCAAGACTTGTTGTCTGAATGCCAATTTCAGCAAACGTGTCATTAGAGAAGATACGACTTTGAATAAGCTGAGAAAGGCGGTGAGAAGGCTTGATGAAGTCTTTGCTGATGCTGGAATTTTTTTTCAACTTGTCGGGAACACAATGAATGACGTGAACCAGGAGCAGGATGAACTTTATATGGTTCGCGAAACGGGTTCGTTGCCAAAAACTGATATGTTCGGGCGTGATGGGGAGTTGGAGTTCGTTATACAATGGCTGAAAAGGTCAGATGATGATGATGGCATTACAGCTAGTGGTGCAATGTATAGCAACATTTCAATTCTTTCGGTTGTGGGTCATGGAGGGATGGGGAAGACGACGCTTGTGCAGCATGTTTATAGAGATGAGGCAACTAACGAATTTGATCTTAAATTGTGGGTTTGTGTTTCGAACAGCTTTGATGTGAAAAGGCTTCTTGCAGATATGCTGGAATCTCTGACTGGACAGAGGCCTAATTTGGGTTCACTTAATGCACTTCAAGTGAGTCTCAAGGCTGCATTAATGTCGAAGAATTTTTTTCTTGTTCTTGATGATGTTTGGGAGGAAGAGGAAAAGCAGGATAAGAGAAAATGGGAGAATGTTCTTGCTCCTCTGGCTAATGGGAAGGAAGGGAGCAAAGTTTTGCTAACAACTCGAATGGAGTCGGTTGGATTACTAGTCTCAAAAGTGTTGAGGAAACCTATGGTTAAATTGAAATTGGAAGGCTTGCAGGAAGAAGATTGCTTATTTCTCTTCAACAGCTACGCCTTTGCTGATGTGAAGAACCTTGAAGTTCATTATGAATTGAAATCAATTGGAAGAATGATAGTTAAAAAGCTTTCAGGATCTCCACTGGCAGCTAAAGTAATTGGGGGGCTTTTGAACTCTAATTTGGATGTAAGGCTCTGGAGGAATGTGTTGAACAGTGACATTGGAAATGCAGAAAAGGGTCAAAATGATATTATGCCGATTCTTAGACTTAGCTACACTTATCTTCCCCAACATTTACAAAATTGCTTTGGATTTTGCTCCATATTTCCACGAGATCACGAATTTGATAAAGATGATTTGATCCGCATGTGGATGTCCTTGGGATTCATTGAGCAGCCTCATTTTTTAGGAGAGTCAATGGAAGATGTTGGAGGCAATTATTTTGATGTTTTGGTTAAGAAATCCATTTTTGAGAAGGTTGAGGATAAGCATCGAAACACAACATATTATCTAATGCATGATTTGCTGCATGAGTTGGCTCAATCCGTTTCTGCTCAGGTATGCATCAGAGTTGTGTGTGATGATAAATTTCCCGCTGGGCTTCCTGACAGTATTCGTCATTTATCTGTTGTAACTAGTAAGCTTTCGGTGCTAGGTGAGATGAAAAATTTTAAGAACCTGCGTTCTCTTTTTTTGTCATATATTGGGGATAACACATTTCTTGAGAATAGTTATTATGGAGATGATGTAAGATTTGATCTTATGTTTTCCCAAATAATTAGAGCATCAAAAAGCATTCGCTTACTATGTGTACGTGCACCGCACTTCAAAGTGATGCCTAAAGAAATTGGTGATTTGATACACCTTCGATTTTTGAAGCTAGTTCAAACTAGCATAACCCTATTGCCTAGATCAGTTTGCAATCTCTATCGCCTTCAAGTTGTGGTTTATGAAGACATGCATCAGATCTCTAAAAATTTCTTACCAAGGGGTTTGAATAATCTTCCTAGCCTTAGGCATCTAATTTTGCCATGGGATGAAATTAATGGAATGCCTGGAATTGGGAGGCTATCTTTCCTTCAAGGAATAGATAGTTTCCGGATAATGGATGAGAATGGATACAGGATTGAGGAGCTAGGGCATTTGAATGAGCTTCGCAGTCTTCGTATTAAACTTATTGAAAATGTGAAGGACCCTGCAGAGGCTAGAAGGGCCAAGCTGAAGGAAAAGCAGCATCTCACAGATCTCTCAATCGAATGGGGGGATGGTAAGAATTGTTGTGAGGATGGTGATGAATATTGGGTTGATGAACAGATCAGGGATCATTCAAGTCATGAACTGGATGAACATGTACTTGACCAACTTCAGCCACACACCAACTTAAGGAAACTGACAATTCATGGCTATATTGGTGCAAGGTCTGCAGCTTGGATGATTCCTTCATTGCTTGGTAATTTGGAGAGCATAAGATTGCATAAATGTTTGGGATGGGAAAACCTTCCTCCTCTGGGACAGCTGCCATTTCTCAAGTTGTTAGACCTTTCTGATATGCCACAAGTGAAGCGACTTGGCCATGAATTTCATGGGAAAGGTGAGAATGGTGGTTTTCGAGCGTTGGAGACACTACTTATTAGGAAACTGGAAGCACTGGAGGAGTGGTCTGATAATGCAGCAGAAACTGAATGCCACCAATGGTTTCCTAGCCTTCAAAAGCTGCATGTTTTACAATGTCTTAAGCTGCAAGAATTGCCCACATTGCCTCTCAACCTTGCAAGTTTAAAGCTAGCTGATGTGGGCTTGACTAATTTGCCGGGGCACAAACACAGCGGCAATAGCTCATCACTTTCTTCTTCCCTTTCTGAGATAGAAATAATCGGCTGTAAAGACATCATATCCTTCCCTTCTGAAGAGATACTTCGCAGGTTTACAGCACTGGAACGTTTGGAAATAAGCTACTGTGAAAATCTGAGGTCCCTCGGGGGATTACAGGCAGTCCAGTCCCTTAGAAGAATGGCAATCTGGGATTGTCCTAATCTCATCCAAAGAACATCATGGCTATCTATGGAGGGGAAAGAAAATGAATCCATCAGCAATGTATCCTTTTTTCTTGAGCAACTTGAGATAAATGATCCCTTACTGCTGCTCGAGATGCCATTGAGAAGTCTTGCCTCCCTTCAGATTCTGAAAATTAAGTATAATAACAACCTTATTTCCTTTCCCCTTGAGGTAGAAAATTGGTTGTTGCAAAATGGTTCTTCTCTTCTTGAGTTGCACCTGTGGGATGTCATATCTCTACATTCCCTCCCTTCCTGCTTGCACGAACTCTCTTCTCTCTTGGTTTTGGATGTATTTCATTCTCCTGAACTTAGAAGACTTCCCCAACTCCCTTCCTCATTGCAAAAATTGACGGTCACTTACTGTCATCTGGAATTAAAGGAGCAGTATGAAAGGAATGTTGGCACTGATTGGCAACAAATAGCTCATGTTCCTCATGTTGTCATATGCGTCTAATAACTAATATGCACCAGCGACATATACAATTTAATATTTGAGTAAGTAAGCATGTTGCAAAGTACAGCTTACACATCAGTTTCTAATTTTAGATTAGGTGCACATAATTTTCTTCTTTATAATTATTTGTTTCAAATGTCTTTGTGATGATTAGGTCGATTAAATTTCAAAGCGGAAGTCTATAGTTTCATGAATATTTTTTAATTTATGAAGTGTTTACTTGACACCTGTATGTTATTTTGAAACCTTTCTTGTTGCAATTAGATGAGCATATACCATAATTTTACTAGTGGACAACTAATCGATACCAATTGTTTACGATCTTATCAGCAACATTAATCTTCTGAATACGCTTGTAACTTGTAAGGAGGCAACATTACATGGCCACAGCAGGGATCATGCTGCATGTACATTTTCTTGTTTCACATGCCCTCCTTCTCCATCCCTAGACCTTTTCCTTTAATTATCTCCATTTTAAGTTGCATGCTTATTTTATATTCACCTTCAAAGTTTCCCTATCCCGATATACAAGCAGCTGGCTACCAGATTAATGACTTAGTGTGTTGAGATATACATAACAATACATTCATGATTTGTATTTTATGTTCAACTTGTTCTTCGAAAAACTAGATATTTATGCTGTGTGATTACCTTATAGGTATCTGCTATGTTTTCGTATGGTTTTGAAAGAATGTATATGAAGATATGGTTAGTGCTGAGGAGTGAGGACCACAAGAAAAAATGCCTACTGCTTCCCTATAGCTCATGGAACCTGTCCAAAAGGGGCCGGTAAGCATAGTTTCACGGAATTGTTATGTAAAACTGCTCTTACCCCTTCAACCGCACAAATCAATAGTTCAAGAAGGGAGCTGTAGTATGAGATTTTTTTTTAATTACAAATTAAAATGTTAAACTTGTCGTGCTTGCTATTTTTATTAAGAGCGGCTTAAACCAATAGTTCAAGGGGACATCTGTATATTCCCTTTAAATATATTCACAATATTCCTTTTTTATTACTTTGTTTTAATTTATTTTAGTCACCATGATTATTCTTTTAGAGATGATATCCAACCAGAGGCCCATGACAGTTGAGCAAGAAGAAGATTGCTCAATCTTAAATCTCACAAAGCCAATATTGCATTTCTGAGGAAGCCAATCCCACTGAATGCACAGAACACAAAGAATAAACATGGAATGGCTTTTATTTCTGTTATCTATTACATAAAATCGATTTTAATGCCTGAATTGTTAAACCTTTTAATTTCAATCCTCAGATCAGTCTTATGATTTCTATAATGCTTTAGTATGAAAGCATTAAAATGAATGACTTTTATTATGAAATCTAGTCTGGAACTATTTATACTTCTTTTTCCTATGTTTGACAAAGAAACAAAGTAGGGTTCATGAGCTTGTTGCTAGAATCCGATTAAAGAAGTGACGGTTCAATTCATAATGAGTCTTGTTTGTCATTTGGATCGGTCAAATGGTCAAATTCGTGTCTGACGGGTTATTGCTAGTTTGGATCTATTATGTTGGCCTATTTAATAAACGGGTCGGGTGTACTCATGTGTTATGCCGGTTGTTGAACTGGTGCAGCGGGACCTGTTGAGCATCAACCAACCGGCCTGCCACATCGAAGAGCCAAACGGCTCAGCAAGAGTGGGAGGTGTGGTGCGAAGCAGCGACTGAAGGATCCAACAAATAGGAGGGGCCCACAAAGGCTGTAATCACGTAGGCAAGAAGGAGAAATTCAAGGAGCTTTGGGAGAAAGTTTTGAAGGGGGTTTGGAAGAGTTATATTAGAGCTAATAACTTAGGGTTTGCTTCATGCATGTTATGTTTGGCTGCAGTTTTCCTTTCTTCTTGTGGTGTTCTTAGCGACGTCTAAGTTTTATGGAGAGTCGATCTACCTCTCGAATAGAGTGTATAATTGTATTCTTGCTTGTTTTTCTTTGATTTTTGTAAGAACGGCCCTCGTTGAGTTTTTTCCACATTTCCATTGCAGTTTCGTTGTTGTTTGCTCGTTGTTTTGGTTCCGGATCTTATCAAATTTGCTTCAGAACAAGAACATGAGGGGATGACAGAAAAGAAAGTGGATATGTTGGAAGAAGAAGTTGAGCAAATCAGTTTGGGGACGGAAAAAGGTTTTGCTACCATGGAGGACATGTTCTCTTCAATAGAGAGCCAAATAAAGAACGGATTCGAGAGCATAGGAGAAATGGGAGAGGTGATGAAGTGGCTCTTAGAGATGCAATCCGAGGCCATGCCGCCACGCAAGTTGCAAACCCTACCAAGGGTTGATTAGGGAATTCTTGGCCAGATCAAAAGGGATGGAGATCAAATGAGAGGACAACGAAGAGGACATCATGTACCACTAAGAACTTCCCCTTCAAACACCGAGAGGAGGGGGGGAGTGGAGACTTTCGATGGAGAGGGTGAGTCGAAATTTGGAGGGATGGTGCAAGAAGCACGGAAAATCATGATGGGGGAGTGAGGGAATCAGGAGTGGGGTATAGCTATGATCAAAGGAGAGAGTTTCACTAGAAACACAAGGGAAATATCGAAGGAAGGGGAAGTTGGGGTGGAGATGCTAGGGTCAGATAACTAAAGATGTCGATCTTAGCAGGTGAAGATGCACATTGGTGATTGTATCTAGTTGAACACTACTTTGCAGTCAATGGGTTAACTGATGAAGAGAAGCTCATGGTGGTTGGTTTATGTCTGGAGGAAAAAGGCACTATCGTGGTTTCAGTTGATGGAGGCAAGGTATCTGATGCATTCATGGGAGGAGTTTAAGGATGGAGGTAAGGTATCTGATGCATTCATGGGAGGAGTTTAAGGATTGCTTGTTGGCAAGAAGGAGACTTACATGAGCAATTCTATGCTTTTGACTCTGGAGGGGACGGTTACGGAATGCAGGGAGAGGTTCAATCTCTTGTCAGGTTGAGTGATATTTTTGCAGCAGGACTAGAGAGAAACTTCTCGAAGTGCCTAAAGTCGGAACATTCGAGCGGTCATTTGACTATTGAGATCACGTGGACTAAGGTAGATGATGAAGCTCGTTTAGATGATAGAAGACAAGAAACAAGTGAAGAAGACCAGTATGAGCGGCAACACAGGAGGATTCTACACAAGTACCTTAATGACCATGATACCGAGGACTCAGACGGTGTCATTTCATAAAGAAATGCCAAAGGAGAAGAATGCGAGGACTTGCCCCAGGGCAAATTCAAGCGTTTCATTGATGCAAAAGTGCGGGATGATGCGACTTTTTTATATGTAAGAATTTATGACATCAGATTTATATATTTATAATGATTTTCAGTAGAAGTCAGCAATTTCGAGAACGCAAGGATACGTATCGTATCAGAGTAATACGATGCGACATTTGATACTGGAAGTTACGTGTTATCGATCCTACTGAGCGAAGCTGAGGTAGAAAGGTGCGCTTGAGATCAAATATCTAATTTACTACTAACATAGTCACTTTAGATTGCGAAGTAGTCGATATAAGTGGTTTTTATAACAACTACTCACTAAATGCGAAGATGTATTATATGTAAGGATAATAACCATGATTCGATAAATCGCAAATATTAACTTACTAAAATGACTAACCCTTTTGGATAAATTGGTTTGACGAATTTTTTAGATAATAAAAACTACTATTCTTATGTAATGAATTGGATAACGTAAGCGAATGAGATGCATTAAATATCGTATGTGTCGAATAAGAACGTAAATCTTCTTTACCCTCAAAAGCATCACTCCTCTCCAAGCATGTAAAAAACATTGACGTATCCTAAGTTCAATCATTGAATCTGAGCGCTGGTACTTGGAGGATATCCGCTCGTCACTACTGAGCTCCCACGTCCCCTTCGCTCGAAGCTAACATCATCGTTTTAGCTAACAAACTTATGACCGAATCGAGGATCTCAATCATCACCTGAAACCTCCAATTCGACGCCCAGTAAACCATATTTCCCTATTTATTTGCACCTAATCCCTATGAACTTAACGCAATTCATTCATGAATATTGAACGTGGTTCTACTTCATTGAGAATTACACCGCCCTTTCGAGTTGATGCTATTACAACGAATTTTAAAACTACTAATAGCACCTTATCAGTAATGTAAATGAAGTTGCAAGTAAAAACCATCACATTTATAATTAAAACTTCTTCGTACGCATCCCAATATCCTAACATACGAATCCTAATCATCAAAGAGAAAGTAGAATGTAAAATAATGACATAATCTTCTCATGCCTCTATTTCTAAATAAGAAGAAAGAGTAAGAGAGAGCATATCGCAAAGACGAAGAAAACACAACGGAAATACTCATTAATCTAAAGAAATCCATAAAATAAGTGTTCATAAAATCATAAGATAATGAAGAACAATACTTAGCTTTTTCCTCGAAAGAAAGATGAAAATCTCTCCCACAAAATCTCCCGTCGATCCATGCAATCGCTAATACAATCCCTTATAAATTTTCTCAAAATCCCATCTTCAATCACTCTAAAAGGGTAGAAATCTACATTTCTACTCTTATTCTAAGATCTCTAATCATTCTCTACGTTTTTCTAACTTCTCTCTTTTTTGACCTAAATTCGGTTTAAAATAGTGTAGAGGACGAATTTCCAAGAGGTGCATGAAAAAACATTCCAATAAGCATCCAGGTTCAATGTATTTGGCCAAAAACCGCCCAATTTCGCATCTCAACCGTCCGGAGCGCCGCCGGCGCCCTATTTTCGTGGTCTCGGAGCTTTCGGCGCGCTTCGGCGCTCGATTCGGCGCCCCTCGCCCATCGCGGCGCAGCTCCGCCATTTCGTCTCCGTTTAGCTCCGTTTCAGCTACGATTCGCCTGTTTCGGCTGCGTTGCGTTCGTAACGGATAAGCTCTACAAAATAAAGCATAAAAGCAACATTTCTTTAAAGCGTAATCTCATTCAAAAATATCCAAAGCGTAAATGAGATTAAACATCGAAAGATTTATCGAAAGGTGTCAGCCGCAAAATTTCGTCTTGCTTTCGTCTTCCAAATCAGCACCGTTTTCTTCTTTTTGCTACAAGTCACGATTCTCGTATCTAAAACCAAAAAACATACAAAATACCTTTCTTTAAAGTGTAATATCATCAAAAATGAGTAAAATGATATAACAAAAAGCGTATATATTTTAGGCGTGTCAGCGGGATAAGAGAGCAAATGGGCTTTGTTACTGATGTGACGAGAAGTATGCCCCAGGCTACTGTTGTAAGGAGCACGCCCTTCAGATACTGTTAGTTCAAGAGGAGGAGACAGAGGTGGAATAATCAGAGGAAGACACGGTAGAGGAGGAGCATCCGCACTTGGATGTAGCAGAGTTGTCCCCCCCAATTCAGTGGTGGGATTTACTCTGAATCACAATTTGAAAGTGGGGGGATGAATCGAGGGACAACCGATTGTGGTGCTAGTCGATAACGGGGCCGCACAACTCATCTCAATTAAGGTAGTGGAGTAGTTAGGGTTGGAAATGGTAGCTACAGGGAGTTTCAGTTTCATGATGGGGATAGGGAAAGTGGAGAAAAGTCAGAGAATTTGCAATGGGTCGGTTCTAACGCTACATGGCTTACAAATGGTGGAGGACGTTCTTCCCTTGGACTTGGGCAGCACAGATGTTATTTTGCGAATGAAGCGGTTGCAGACGCTTGGAGAGATGAAGGTGGACTGGAAATCCCTTACGACGGAGTTCTATGTTGAGGGTAGGAAAGTGATGCTCAAAGGAGATGCTAGCTTGTGCAAAATTATTGTCGCACTAAAAACTATGGTTAAGTTGATACGGGGAGTAGGGATAGGTTATTTGGTGGAGTTACAAAGTATTGAGAAGGTCTGAGAGCCTGAGCTGCCAGAGTTTCTCATAGGTGTCCAATAGCTCCTACAGCAGTATGCAGACTTCTTTCCGCAGTCAAGAGAGTTATCACCTCCGAGGGAGCACGGGCACACTATTACATTAAAGGAAGTGGGTCCCTCCTATCAATATCAGACCATACCAATATCCTTAGATTCAGAAGGATGAGATAGAGAAGTTGATCTGAGAGATGATCAAGGCCTAAATTATCAGACCCAGTGTGAGTTATTTCTCTAGTCCAGTCCTGTTGGTGAAGAAAAAAGATGGTAGTTTGAGGCCCTATGTGGACTACCTGGCTTTGAACAAGGAGACAATGTTAAATAAATTTCATATTTTTGTGGTTGATAAGTTATTAGGTGAGCTTTATGAGGCAGTCATCTTCTCAAAAATAGATCTTCAATCGGGATACCACCAGATCAGAATGAATTCAGCGGATGTGCACATGACAGCGTTCAAGACACATGAAGGGCATTAAGAGTTCTTGGTAATTTCGTTTAGCCTCACCTACGCTCTGGCCACATTTCAGTCCCTCGTGATAGGGTTTTTACCTTACCTCAGGAAATTTGTCCCGGTCTTCTTCGATGACATTCTGATCTACAGTCGATAGAGATGGAACATGTGGAGCACCTGAGGATAGTCCAGAAATTGAGAGAGCAATGGTTGTATGTCAATTTAAAGAAATATTCTTTTGCACACTTTTGGTGGAGTATTTAGGGCACGTGGTGACTCGAGCGGGAGTTACAGCAGATCCATCCAAGTTCGAGGCAATGATGGATTGCCTTTTACCCAGGAGCTTGAAGGAGTTGAGGGGATTCCTCGGTCTCACAGGATACTAACGAAAATTTGTGAAGGGGTACGGTACGATAGCTTGGACACTGATGGAGCAACTGAAGAAAGATAATTTCAAGCGGGGGAAGCTGCAAAACAGGCCTTCAAACATCTGAAAAGAGCCATGGACAGTGTACCAGTATTAGCACTTCCAGTTTTAGTAGACTTTGTGGTAAAGACGAATGCATCTCGGTATGAATTGGGAGTATTACTCATGCAGGACTAGCGACCGATTGCCTACTTTAACCAGGTGCTCACCGTCAGGGCAATGCTCAAGTCTGCGAGCGGGAGTTTATGGCGATTGTCTTGGTCATTCAGAATTCGTGGCCCTACGTATTGTGGGACATTTTCTTATCAGGGTAGATCATATGATTGAAGTATCTGTTAGCGCAGAGGATGGTAACTGAGGAGCATCAAAAATGACTATCCAAGTTGTTGGGAAATGATTTCGAGAATTAGTATCGGCCAGTATTGGAGAATAAAGTCGCAGATGCCCTGTCTAGAAAGTTGGAGGAACCTCAGCTGACAATCTTATCGGTATCCTTGGTCCTAGATTGGGAAGCCATGAGGTGGAAGAGCGAGCAAGAAGAAGGGCTGAGAAAAATACAAACATAGTTGCTACAAGATTCGAATGTCATCAGGGATATGCATTAAGGGGAGAAGAACTACTCCACCAGGGGCGGTTCGTGTTACCAAGGGCATCAGAGTACATTCCCAGACTGTTGCAGGAGTTTTACGACAGTGCAATCGGGGGACATTCCGAAGTACAAAAGACATGCAGTTGTTTATCGACATAGCTCAGAGACGTAGAAGACATGATAATGCGGTGTGATGTATGTCAGCGACACAAATACTTACCATGGCACTAGGAGGGTTGTTACAACCCTTGGCATTATCGAAGAAGGTTTGGGAAGAAGTAACCATGGATTTCATAGAGGGGTTGCCACAATCATAAAGGTTTAAGGTGATCCTGGTGGTAGTGGATCTTCTAAGCAAGTATGCACGTTTCATTCTTTTAAGACACCCCTAAACTGAGGTCTCAATTACCACTGTGTTCATATGAGAAATGGTTCATTACGGAGTGCTGGAATCGACTGTATTTGACAAGGACAAGGTGTTCCTTAGCCAGTTCTGGAACGAGCTATTCAAGTTACAAAGAACAGTCCTCAAGAGAAGCACGACATATCACCCTCAGGTTGATGGCCAGACGTCGGTGGTCAACAGAAGTGAGGAGTTATACTTGCGTTGTTTTGTATCGGATAAGTTGAAGTTTTGGGCCAAGTGGATTGCATGGGCCGAATACTATTATAATATTTCGTACCACACAACAGCGTAAACCACTCCTTTCAAGATTTTGTATAGGTAAGATCCACCCCACCTGATACACTATGGGCATAGTGCTACATTGATATCCAGTGTCGACCAGTACTTAGATGAGAGAGACATAATATTAATGGAGCTCAAGGAGCATCTACTGAGAGCTCAACAGATCATGAAGTGAAATGCAAATGGATATAGGATAGAGATGCAGTTCGAACCGTGAGACATGGTTTACTTGAAGTTGAGACCCTACACACAAAAGACATTGGCTAGGCGGAGGAGCAAGAAACATTCACCACAATATTTCAGACACTACGAGGTGATGACACTCATCGGGGCAGTGGCCTACCGTTTGACGTTACGTTCATCATCAGCACTATATCTAGTCTTCCATGTATTGCAGTTGAGGCAGGCGATCGAAGTTCATACACCCTCATCGTCAATACTCCCGATGATGACAGAGGACCTGTAAGTGATACTAGAACCTTTAAAGTTTGAAAGAGTGTGCCAAGGGGCGAGAATAAGTGAGGTATTTATCAAGTGAAATGGTCTATCAAGGTATGCAGCAACGTGGGAACCTTATGAAGTGATCATAAAATAGTTTCTATCATTCCACCTAAAGGACAATGTGCTTCTTTGGGAGAGAAGTACTGTTACGACGGTTGTTGAACCGGTACAAACGGGACCAGTCGATAATTAACCTACCAGCCAGCCCCATTTGTCGAAGAGCCAAACGGCTTCGTAGGAGCGGGAGGCGGGGCATGGAGCAGCAACCTAAGGATCCAAGGAATAGAACTGGCTCACAAAGGCAATAATCACATATGAAAGGAGGAGAAATTCAAGGAGCCTGGGGGGGAATTTTGAAGTGGGTTTGGGAGGGTTATATTAGGCCTAATAATTTATGGTTTGCTTCATGTGTGTTTTGTTTGGATGCAGTTTTTCTTTCTTCCTGTGGTGTTCCTAACGGCGTCTAGGGTTTGTGAAGAGTCGATGTACTTCTCAAATAGTAGTTCGTCGTTGTATTTGCTCGTTTTCTTTTGATTTTTATAAGAGCAGCTCTCGTTGAATTTTTTCACCTTTCTATTTCAATTTCGTCGTTGCTTGCTCGCTGATTTTGGTTCCAAATCCTATCATCGTGCCGTGTCAATTTCGGGTCAGATCTGAATTAGACCCGTTAACCTGAATTGACACCTCTTTTTGTCGAAGATTTTTTTCTAAACTTTTTTAATTGTGAACTTGGAGATTTGTTTAATATGTTTACACATTGAAATGTTTTGTGAAAGTTGGCTTCTGTTGTTTCTCCTATATTTACATTAAGTTGGTTCTGAGGGATTCACAAGATTTTATACTTCCTTTTGCGTTAAGATGACTGGATTTTTTATTTGCATTTGCTACCCGACAGATGAAAATTCAACTGCATGGATTGTCATTCATTTGCAGATCACACATTCATGCAACTATTAGCAAACTTTAGCTGGATATACATTTTGCAAAATTTGTCCCTTAATTTTGTTTTTTTCCATTCGAAGTACCTTCTATGCATATTTCTTGATTTCTGGATTTGCAGTTTTCCTTGGCTGTTAAATAACCGACAACCAGTAAATAGAGAATCTACAAATGACACTTTTCTTTTATTTTGCTCTTTTTATCGATTGCATAGTTGATGAAGATGAAAGTTCTAAATTACTTGAACTTCTTATTCTAGTTTGATGTGTCGTCAACAAATTTTATCATTTTGCATGAATCTCGAGGTAGTTTTTGAAAAAAAATATTTCGAATCAAATTAGAGATCAACCAAAGCTTTAATTTTACAAGCTTATAGTCAAATTGAAAATTCAAGTGCATGGATTGTCATTCATTTGCAGATCACACATTCATGCAACTATTAGCATACTTTAGCTCGATATACATTTTGCAAAATTTGCCCCTTAATTGTGTTTTTTTCCATTCGAAGTACCTTCTATGCATATTTCTTGATTTCAGGATTTGCAGCTTTCCTTAGCTGTTAAATAACCGACAACCAGTAAATAGAGAATCTACAAATGACACTTTTCTTTTATTTTGCTCTTTTTATCGATTGCATAGTTGATGAAGATGAAAGTTCTAAATTATTTGAACTTCTTATTCTAGTTTGATGTGTCGTCAACAAATTTTATCATTTTGCATGAATCTCGAGGTAGATTTTGAAAAAAAAAATTTTCGATTCAAATTAGAGATCAACCAAAGCTTTAATTTTACAAGCTTATAGTCAAATTGACCGTCTCTACGAGATGAACCTAACAATACCAAAATTGATCCAATTTCCGATCAAGCATATATCAAGCCATTAAAACAAGTTGGAGGCTTCATATAATTAGTTAATTAGTCAAATGAATTTCGAATTTGAGATATTTATATTCAAATCGAGCATCTTGACGAGAGGAATCCAATGAGTCTGAGCTCCTTTAATTATGAATTCATTAAGGCCCTTAAATCATTAAAAAAGCTTTTATGATCAAGGAGGGTCAATATGGAGTTGTCTGATCCAATGATTATCGGAGTTATTCTCCAAATGACTAAATTTTCTCTCCCATAGAATATAAATAGACCCCTCCTCATTTTACTTAAGGGGGCGGAAGTCGAATTCCAGTATTGTTCTGGACTGAAAACCGGACGATAACTTTCAACACTCGTAGCTGCCGACCACCGCCCACCTATTGCGCTCTGCTCACCATATTTGGCAAACTCCGTTTGCTTAAAAAGTAATATGAATACAATGTAATGAACAATTTTGAATACCATGTAATGAGGTATCGTGAATACTTTGTAACGCATTATCTTGAATACGGTGTAACGAAGTATCATTGATACAGTGTAATGAATAATACCATATTGAATATCCAATGATAACTCCCGACAACAATTGCTTATTATCGTTATATTCAAAATGTCATGGCTTTCTCAAGTCTCCTGAAATTTTTTATACATCATATACCGATAAGTGTTGTCTCTGGTGTAAAATAATAAACCCAAGGGAAGGGTTACAGCCATATGTGGTCAGTTACCACTGTAACTTTCCTCTACAGCCTACATGACTAGCTGATGTCATTATGGTCTCAGTAACAAACCGACACTCTTGCAACAACCTATTATGACTTATGTGACCAGTTACTACTGTAACTTCCCACTACGACCTGCATGGCTAATTGTTGTCATTACAGTCTATATAGTCAATTATTGTCATTGCAACCTTCCACTATGGCCTTCATAGTCAACTATTATCATTGCAGCCTTTCACTACGACTTATATGATCAATTGTTGTCATTGCAGTCTTCCACTATGGTTTATGTGATCAACTACTATCATTTCAGCCTTCCATTACCTCCTATGTGGTCAATTGCTATCATTGAAACAATTCAATATGCCCTATGTAGTCAGCTATTGTCATTGTAACATTCTACTCCAACTTTTATGACCAACTGACGCTCTTATAGCTACCAACTATGGTGGCTTATTTGGCCAACTAATACTACTACAGCTACTAACAATAGTTTATATGACCAACTACGGCTTATGTAGCAAACTGCTACTGCGGCTTCCAATTATGACTTATGCAACCAATTGACGCTATCGTAGCCACCGACTCTAGTCTTTCTGGAAAACTACTGTTTTTATGCCAATCAACTATAACCTTTATTGCCCACTATTGTTATTATCGACGAGAACTACATTTATTGTAGCCCAATTAAACTTATTGAAATTAGATAACTATTGTACATCTGTGATTATCAACATTGTAATTTTATCTTTCTTAATTCAATAAAAGAGTGGACCTATGTTTTTATAATCTTATAGTTGATTACTCTGATCGGGCTAGATTCCGTGGTTTTTTTTTTTTCTTTTCCAGGGGTTTTCGCATTAAAAATCTTGGTGTCTCTTCTTGTTATTTTTTTTTTTTATCTGTGTGTGTTGGATATTCGTGCAATGCTAAGTCGTTAAATTATCATTATACCGCCGTGCAACTTCCGTCACACCACATAGATAAAATTTAAAGTATATTTAATTATAAACTTTGCATATTTTGTGCAGGATGAGACCAACAGATTGTATGGAGTGGCGAGACGAGTTGTTTTTGAATAATCAAATACTTGAAACAGACTGAAGATGTGATCTCACTTGATTAAAAAAGAGAAGTGTCTCAGTTGGCAGAGCCCCTGATTCAGAACAGCATAACAGAACCTCTAGGGATGCAGTTGAAGCATAGATCGAAGAAGGTGGAGGAGCAATGAATGAGCCAGGAAGGTCTCTTGAGTTTGGTCTTGTTAGATTCTTACGATTGACTTCAATAACTCGATCAGAACCATCTCCAGCAACTAAGAATAGAAGCCCAAGAATTCAAATACTAACTGCATTACATTTTTCTATGCCTTAATTTCCCCTGTGTGGAGACCTTAAAGAAGAGAAATCGAGAGGTAAAATGAGGAGAAATATCAAGTAGTCATGAACATCTTCAACAGGCATCAAAAGCTCAGCAGCAGTTTACTGACACCATTTTGTTGTTGTAATTTTGAATATAAATGATTCTTTATATGTTTCGATGGGTTTTTCTTTTGAAAACCCAATTTTCCATTACCCCTTACATTAAATTATGAATGAGAAAAATAATGGGTAGCCAAACCATTGTGGGCTAGCTAGCAGAAACAGCCAAGGGAGGTTTACTGGTTCATCCAGCAAATTATTGAAGTCAGTCAGTGTGTTATGCAGTTTTAAGGCAGAAGACGCAAATCAGAAGAAGAACACAAAGATTTAACGAGGTTCGGCAAAGATTATCTGAAATTATTTTAAGAATTTTTTTTTATTTCTCTATGTTTTGATTAATTGTTTTGTAATTAAAAGAGATTGTGACAAAAAATAATTCATTTCTTGTAACTTTATATTAAAATTATAGAAAAGTTAATCACGACAAAAAATAGTCATTTTTTTTCTTACTCTCTAAAGCCAATTATTTATTTGTTTTTTAATTATATAAAATTATGATCTTCATATACTGAAACAATGATATCTTAAAGAAACAGACGAACATTGCTAATATATATTTTATTCTATAGTTTATACTGATTGATCAGGATTGGTATAGATGATACTATCTTATCTATCATGCAAACTTCAACTTTGCATCAAGACATATGCAATTACATATATAAAACTATCTCATATACTATAAAAAGAAGCAGTGTTCAACATTCTCCCGTTAAAATATTACTCAACTCTGTAGATGAGACAAGAACAAGCAAATTGACCAGCTAACATCAGTGCAAGCATATGTAATGCAAGTCTACAAAGAATTCTTAAAGAAACAGATGTACAATGCCCATATATATTTTATTACATTAATTATACTTGTTGATCAGGATAACTTTAGATAATCCTAACTTATCTCCTCTGTAAATTTCAACTTTGCATTAACATATATGCAACATTAGTGGAATACTATAACGAAAAGAAAAAATAAATAGGTGCTCATAAATCTTCCCCTAAAATGTTCATCTACATATATACATAGGAAAGAGCAAGCAAATCGACCATCAAACATCACTAAATGCATATACGGAACATGCATAAAAAAAATTTTACTGAAAGAAAAAAAGAAACACAGAGGTAGGCAGCAAATAAACTGTATAAATAATCCATAAAGAAGAAAATTTAATCGGATGTAGGCAGCAAATCGAAGGCGTTGACAATGGAGGGATGGGAGGGGAACGAGTTTCAACACTAACGACATAGGTGAAAAATGAAAAAAGGGGCAAAGGATATATGTAAGGACAGGGGAGTGGGATTACCAGAAACTGAAGGGGCAACGACGACAAAGGCCCCTCGCAACGGGGCTCAAGCCGTCGAACGCTCTCCCCTTCTTTTGTTTTAGTGTTCGAAGAAATGCGGCCCCATCATCTCTGAAACACATAAGAATAAAAAGGTTCACAAATGCAACTTCTCAAGTTCCGAAACGCATAAGCCATAAAAATGGTATCCTAAACGGGCTGTCACAAGTCACAACCACCCATTCTCGGTTACATTGGCAAGTTTAAAGCCAAGTTAAATAATAATAATAATAATGATAATAATGTGTGCTGGAAAATTCGCGGGCGGTAGAGTAGCGGATCATTATCTTAGTGTTTTACAAAAATTTAGCACACACACAAATAAAAGAGAAATAAACGGTGATGACTCTAAAAGTTTTTACCTGGAAAACCTGAAAGGGAAAAACTATGATGTCTGGCCCAGTTGCGAAAATCCAATATTAATTGATGATTACAAAAATCCCTTGTTCCGCAGACGAGAAAATGTAACTATATTTTGCAGATTACAATGTCGACTGACGGTGTCTAGTTTGTGGTCATCAATGGTGGTTAGTAGTGGTCGACGACGATTGTCGAAGGTCAATGGAGGTCTGCAGTGGTCGACGACGTTAGGCGGTGATCAATAGAAGTCAGCAGTGGTCGACAACGGAGGTCGGCGGTGGTTTACGGCGATCGGCGGTGGTCGGCAGTAGTTTACGGCGATCGGCGGTGGTCGGCGACGGTTGGCGGTGATGCTGAGCTGCAGCTTCTCCTCAACGTCTCAGGCTCTCTCACTAGGTTTTTTCTTCTCTTCATGTGAGGGTTGGAGGTCTATTTATAGGATTCTGTGAGCTATTAATGCAAGAATATGAACCATTTTGATCGGAAGATACAGAGAGCTTCCCTCGATCAGACGACATTTAAGGAGTATTGGGATGTCTTAATGATGTCGGAATTGAGTGATCTTGGGTTCGTGGATTTGTCTTGTCGATTCGAATATGAAATTGGTAGATTTCACATCCGTTTGATCTTCTAAATATGTCCGAGAATTTTTCAAAAACGGTTAAATGACCTGATTCGAGCTTGATTTGACTCGGATTAGACTAACTTTGATTTCATTATGTTCCTCTCATCGAGCTAATCAGTTTGACTATAAATTTGCTGAAATCGGAGTTCTGGATGACTTTTTTTACCAAGATTTGAACATCCCCTACTCAAAATATTATCTTGAGACCTGTATCATGCTTCGAGATTCGTGGCAGATAATGATAATTTGATGGTGGCGTATCAAATAATAATAACAATAATAATAATAATAATATATAATGAAGTGTGTTTATACAAACACCACACAATTTTTATCTATTTATATATCTAGCATCTTAAATTCCATATTTACATATTTAGCATTATAATCGTTAATATCACACCAAAAATATTATCATTATTAGACAGATTTACATACATACCACCCAATTCTTATGTATTTACATATCAAACATTAAAACTAAACTTCAATTTTTACATATTTGACACTTTATCTATGCATTAAAAGGTGTTCTTCACTTTTTAAAGGTTAGAATTGTGATATTATTTTTATGTAATAAGAAAGATTTGGGTGATCAAAATACAAAAATCTAAGTTTAGGGAATTAGATGTTAGATATGAAATCCATAGGAATTGGGCGATATGTATTTAAATGCCATTTTAATATCCTTTGAAGATTAACATAAGGTTTTCATATATGGATTAATGACACCCCAAGTGTTATAAATCTAAATATTAAATTTTAGGTGCTAGATATATTGTTGTTAATGACTCTCAATTACTTGGGCTAAGCCAATGACACACTAGTGCAAATCTCACCTAGCGCTGACCTATCTCCCACCTACCACTCTCTTGATTTGTATAAATAGAGAGGGTGTGAGACTTGTAGTGAGGTGGTGAGGAGAAGAACCAAGAAGTGTGACAGCTAGGAAGAAGTAGAGAAGAAAGAGAGAGGCTTCAAGGATTGAGGGGGTAGATCTTGGAGATTTAGGGTCGATGTTACTCGAGAGAGAAATCTGGAGATGAGAGTTTATTCCTCAATGGTGATAAGCCTTGTAATTCTTCTTTATTGTCTTAGTGAATTATTTGATTGATTTCCTCCCATGAACGTAGATCCAATTAGATCAAACCACATAAACGATCTATGTTTGCTTGAGTTCTTTGCGTTTCATTTCTATGCCAGGACGTACATATCACACACCATATATGAATATAAAATAATTGTGTTGTAATAATAATAATAATAAATGTCATTATTATATCATCAATTATTATTAATTCGTGCACTCTTTGACAAATGAAAGCTAGCCAGCCACATTGCTTAATGAAGCTCTGGAGCTATCTTGTACATAATTTCCTTTGTAAGATGCGTAACTTTACCACTAGTTGGCAAGAATTAATTGCCAATGAAGCAACAATGTAATTGATGGAAGGGAACATAATTAGACCACTACCAATATATTTGAAGATGTCCGACAAAAAGCATTAAAAATTATGTCAGTCAAATACTTAGATCGAAAAAGAAATTACGGCTTAAATGTTCCAAAATACTTAATATTTAACTTGTAAAATTATTGAATTGCCCCTTCAAAAACTTTAAATTTTTTTTTTTAATTAAGGTAATTTTGCAAAAAACAAAGACAGCTCTTTTTACGACGAATTTTACGTGGCGATAAAATAAGTTTATTGATATAAAGATTAAAAGGATAGGATTATGTTGTTTAGACTCAGTTGTTAAATTTAGCTTCTATCTAAGAGAAAATATTAAGTATGGAGTTTGGACACAAGCTGAGTCCGGATAACAAGTGCGATAAACCAGATTTTTCTTTTTTTTTTCGCGAAGAGGATTTCCAGTGTATCGCATTCGTTGTCCGGACACAATTTACATTCAGACTTCGGATGCAATAAAGTAGGAAGATTTAAATACATAAAACTCCTAACACCTAAACTTCAATTTACATGAACTTTACTCTTTCTACACATAAAAAGGTGCAGTTCTTGATATTCTCTAAGTTAAAATAATGAAATTTTTATATGATAGGAAAGACTAGAGTGATATAAATATAAAAAATAAAGTTTAGCTGTTAAATAAGTAAATACAAAGGAATTGCATGTAAATGAATCAATAAGGGGAAAA
Source organism: Papilionanthe hookeriana x Papilionanthe teres (assembly GCA_022702705.1). Classification (NCBI taxonomy): domain Eukaryota; kingdom Viridiplantae; phylum Streptophyta; class Magnoliopsida; order Asparagales; family Orchidaceae; genus Papilionanthe; species Papilionanthe hookeriana x Papilionanthe teres. Next base: position 20,816,434 of record CM040421.1, read on the forward strand.
AAAATTGCGTGCGGAACACGTACGCAGAGCTGCTTATGTTAATAGGGTGTAAATGGGGTACATAGAGGTTAAAGTAGATTATATCCGCGTTATAATCTCATGTAACCTATTTATAACCCCCTTGTAACCCCTGTAACCGCGCTTATATTTTCATGTATTGGTAGTTTACATGCGGGTTACAAGGGAGTTATAAGTATGTTACAGGGGGTTATAACGCGAATATAACCCCATTATAACTCTCTTATACCCGTTTACGTACGCAGCTCTGCGTACGTCTTCTGCACGCAATTTTTTTTCCTAATAAGGCGGGTTATGCATGTAAATGAACCAATAAGGTTTATTTTATTTGGTTAATTTGAAATTTCAATGTTTAGTTTTAGTTTTTATTAGTTTCACCAATATTAAAAAAAAAAGCCTTTTAAACAATCTTAAAAAATAGAGAGCTATTAATTTTAAATATAATTTTATACAAAATTAAAATTATAAAATTAGTATTTACTTCAATTAGCTTACTTAGATGGTTTTGGCAAAGTTGGATTGTTTTTTTGGATCCATGTTTTAAAAATGCAAAATAAAATAAATGTGGGATTATTTAGTTTTAGATATTTGGTTCGAGAAACAGATGCAAATTTTTTTAAGAGAATTTATAATAAAGTCTTCAAGTTAGTTTTTTGAGAAATTAAGGATCACACTCTTCTCGGAATATATATATATATATATATATATATATATATATACAAAAGACTAGCATACAATACAACACTAAAGAAAGAAAATAGACAGAGAAAGCAAAGCTACCATCTAAAAGGAAGAAATAAAATAAAAACAGAAAAAGACCTAAACGACAAAAAGTCTGTACGACAGAAAATATATATATATTAATTCTAGCAAAATAAAGCCGTGAAGATTTTGATGTTAAAGAATCAACAGCCAATGAATATCAATTTAACTAGCAATCTTCAAGATATCAGACTCATTTCAACAACCCAGAGGCAGATTAAGGAACTTAATCCAAATATTTATATCTTTGAAATCTTCTTCAACATGTTTAAATTGTGTGACCAGTTGTTGAAAATAAATGGTTTGCTGTTGATGAACCACATATCACCTTCTACCACTACATCAAAATCATTTGCACAATGTAAAATAAACAAAAAAAAACTTCAGATTGAGAACTTTCAATTTTCATATTCTACTAATTTCTTCAAATTCACTTGTTGTGTGATAAATTCTCTCAATCAAGAAAACTTGGAATATGCTACATAAAGCAAGGCACATCGTAACCCCGCCTGTCGTTGCAATGCCGCCTGTTATTGCAATTCAACTAAACATTGCAACTAAGCTCATTATTATGATGTCGATCTCCTGTGAATCCAATTTCTTATTCCCAACCCGATTAACCATGTTTGTGCTTAATCCCTCTACCCTAAAGAGGTTTTACTAAAAGATAAATAACATACAAAAATAATTAAAATTGCATTAATATAATTATTAAAATTCTTTTTATTTTTAATTAAACAAAAAATATGATCTAAAAACTTTTTTTTTTGTGTTCAAAAAAGCTGGTTAATCGAGCTCAAATCTCAGTACATTTTGAATTGAATAACTTTCATATTCAAATTCAAGATCATCCAAGACTTGATTTTAATAAATTTATAATTGAACATTTTATGATGAGGAGAATCCAATAACATCAAATGTGGTCCAAAATAGTTCTAAATGAGTCCAAAATCAAAAACAAAAAATATAATTAGAAAATTCAAAATATTAATTAAAAAAATAAAATAATATATAAATCTTCTATATTTATAATTAAAACGAGAGTCACCAAGAATGCAGGCTGCCTTGACCTAGTAGTTAAGAGCATTGTCTTTCAACCAATAGGGCATGAGTTCAAGACCTTGCATATTTGGTGTGTGTGGGTTTAGGTCGAGACCTTGCATCTTCATATAAAGTTTCTTAATTAAAAACTTGGAAAGAAAATCGTGAATAAAAAATAGTAATATCTTAATTTTGTATGAAATTTGTTGAAATGAAAAAGGTAATATCTTAATTTTTTATGAAGATGCAATACCCAATAAATAAAAAAAAGTTTTATAATATCATTTTTTAATAAAAACTTGAAAGAAAATTTTGAGACCATACTTAATTAAAATAATCCTTTGTGTGAGTAAGGTTATAAAAAAAATGTACTTTCTCGTAATTAAAGGTGATGATATTATAAAGTTATGAGTACTTAATTGATCTTCAATGATTATAATAAAACTTATGAAATAATAATGATGACAATTAAGCGATAATAGTTAAGTGGCAACGTTAGAGAAATGACATTCAAATAATGATGTTTGGGAGATAATAACCAAACGATAATAGTAGTAAGATTGTCGTTGAAAAATGACCATTGGTAGATGACTATCGAGGGAAAACAATCAAACAATAGTGGTATGGAGATCGTTGTTGTAAAAGGATGTATATCAACCAAAGATTAGGTAATGATAATTAGGGCTGACTGTCATGCAACATTGATCATTATATGTCGATCGAGAGATGACAATAAGAAGATGGTAGTCGTACGGTGGTTGTGAGATTGTGGTATAGTTATAATGGTTGTGGAATGACAATAGTGAAATGGTGGCCAGGTACAACTATCAAAATATAAGAACTGGGACATGTTAGTCATGCGATGGTTGTTTTATGGTAATAGTTGGATGATAACATTGGTCATCAATATCGATTGTTTAATAGAGCTATAGAGTTTTTCGTATCTCCAAATTCTCTCCAATTTCAAGTCTAGCTCTCAATTCCAAAGTCAAGTCCCATTTCAAGTGATGGTGGGGCTCTGAATTATTCTCTTGAGTGTAATTTTTAGTAGACAAAAACAAAATCTTAAAGCACTATATTGGATGGCTAGTGTTGATTTATTTTTTTAATCAAAGGCTAATCCTCTAGTATTTAAGTGTTTTACCTTTCTCAAAATTGAATAATAATTGGCTTATTAGACCCTTCTAGGCGAGATGCTTGATTGGTGTAAAAATTATATGATTTAAATATTATTTGACCCTTTAATTAATATTTAAAATTTCAATTATATTTGAACCGTCTAATTTGAGTTTCTCTAAGTCTCGGATAAGACTACTTTGATATCATTAGGTTTGTCTCATCAAGACATTGAGTTGGCTTTCACTTAAATTAGTGCTCCAAGATTCTTAATTTTAGCTTTAAAAGCTTTCAATTTTTTTTATGCATTGAGATACGTGCTTTATCAAATAGATTTTTTAATGACATATCAAATATAAATTTAGCTTTAAAAGTGTGACTATTTCATTTAATATTTAATCATCAAGTAATAAAAGTCACTACTTAAAATTAATTCCTATATTTAATAATCTTTATATAATTATTGATTATTTTATTTAATATCTAATTAAATCTGTTATATTTTATTTTTAATTGATTCATATTCTAGTAACTCAGAAATATGCCAACAAAAGCAAAAAAAAATCATATATTCTAATATACTATCTATTTAATATTTATTTCAATATTTATGCATTATTTTAATTAAAATTTTCAATTTAATCATGTTATAATTTAAATTTTTTATAATTTAAAATTATTATCTAACTATAGAGCTGATTTCATTTTAGTAATTAGTTAGAATTTTAAAATAAAAGTAAAATGTTATATAATTTAGGAGAATTTATTGTATTTGATACAATTTTGTATCAAGAATATAATCAGAATCTATTATGCGTACAGGCAGATCTGAAGCAAAATTGACGATTTTTTTTTTTCATAATTTAGAGGCATTTACAAGAAAATTCCGAATAATTTATTTGGCCAATTTTTTTGTGTACCTTGCAAGAATATCTTCTCGGAGCCCCACCAGCATACGGAACCTTGGAGGCTTGCAGTCGGACGGACGATCTTTAATGATGGCATTAGCTTCTGCTGCTTGTGCTTCTTCTTCTCCATTCCAGTCACCCCGGCTCGACTTTGCTTGCTTGCTTAGACACTCTTCTGATCTCTCTTCACAATGGGTTTCTCTCCGAAATCAAAGGGGACTGCTCTCATCTTCCTTTTCCTTTCTCTTATCTCAAATCCAGCCTCTTCTGGAGCTCAATCTACTAGGGATGGGTTTATATCCGCCGTCATATCTGAAAATGGTCTCGCCTTCGTGAAGGATATCCTTGTCGAACAGGTGATTCGATCGTTGACTCCCATTCGCTTACAGGATATCGAAAAGTCAGTGAAGATTCCTCTTTTGGGGGGAGTTCATGTTTCCGCATCTAATATTACCCTTTACTCCATAAACGTCTCTTCTTCAACCGTTAATACCGGGGATGCTGGTATTGTGATCGTTGCTTCCGGTGCTAGTGCTAGTTTGAGCCTGAAGTGGAGGTACATATACAGCTCTTGGATTTTTGTCCCTATTGAGGTCTCTGATGAAGGGAGCGCCTCTGTTCAGGTGAACTGAGTTTGATAATCTTACTGGTTTTATCTTGCTAGCGGTCTTCTCCATGTTTTATTTAGCAGCAGACTGGATTTTTGATAAATGTGCCTTATTGGATTGTTCCGCATGATTTTTATTCTATAGCGTGATTTTTATCGAGTTTAATGTACAGAAGGATCGGATATGCGTGATGTCATCAATTTTGGAGTGGCGATTTAGTGGTTAAAACAATTAAGTGCATCAAAAGTATCTTGTGTGAAGTTAATTTTAATAAAACTGCATCTGTATTTGCTGTGTTATATGGATTGGAGTGTTTGAAAGTGAAAAATCTTTAATTGTGAAGATTTTTAAGTTAGAAATGAGAATGCTGAGGTGGATGTTCGATAGAACTGGGAAGTATAATTATGGAATGATCATGTTAGAGGGATGTTAGGGTAGCATTTGTTAAAGAAGACATAATCAATAGAGGTGCAACTTGGCAATTTGGTTCTTGGCCAAACTAAATTCCGAACTAGGTTTGTTCGGTTCCTCCATTTTTAACATCACACCCAACTTGAATTAGATTACATATAAATTGAGCCTAAATTGCTTAATTTGATTTAATTTTTGCTCATTTATTAGTCTGAATTGAGTATGTTTGATTTCTCAATTTTTAAACTATAACCAACTTGAATGGGATTAGTTCTGAACTTGATTCAAATTGGTTAATTTGGTTAAATCTTTTTTGATTTCTTGGATCCAAAATTTTAAGTATAGAGTTTAATTAAATCAACTATCTTGAACATGGTTTCATGTTGATTTAAAGATTGGCGCTTATCAAGTTAAATTCATTCATGTTTGACCTTTCAAGATGGTAACTACATTATTCTCATTTGATCTTCAGGATGGTGGCTAACCTAACTGAAGGTTAGTTTTCAATATGCTGACTATCTAAGTCAAGCTTCATTATATTAAAATTTACTACCTATCATGCATGTTTGTATCTTACTAAGATTTCCAACTGCCAAAAAGCAATGAGAAGAGTGGAGATGTGTCACACTAAAAGAAAGGGAGAAATTTCTATTGAGTGCTTGCAACGCAAATTCTCTAAATTTTTAAAAACAATTAAATGTTATTATGTTTTATTTTGACTAGAGAATAAGGGCTTGGTAATAGGAAGGAGTAATAATTATTTAGCCTCATGCAATAAAGGGCAAAGAGAGTAATTAGAGTAACATCTTCTTTGGTATATTTCTCATTTTCACAGCAGGTGATTGTATTCTTTTTGTCGTTATGGAAGTAGTATCATTGTTCATACAATTTTGTATAAAATATAATTCTTCATGTACCATTTTTTGAAGTATAGTGTATTATTTAATCTCTATGCATATATTAATGCAGTATTACTTAAGTTGAACCATGTAAATTTTGATGTCCTCTTTTGTTGACCTTAATCTCTATTCATATATAAATGCAGGATTACTTAAGTTGAAACACAGTATCTTTTGTATTTATGTTATCATGTACTTTCTGGTGGCTTTAGCCACTCTCTTTTCTACATAAATTTATACTAACGGCTTATTGCTTAGAAAAAATATATTATCAATGGTGCCAAACAAAAATGTGAGTTAAAAACACATGAGGTCCACTAAGTTGAAACACACTATCTTTTGTATTTATGTTATCATATACTTGCCGGTGGCTTTGGCCACTCTCTTTTCTAACATAAATTTATACCATCTGCTCATTTGCTTGGAATACCAAATAAAAATGTGAAAAGTACACTTTTTTATCAAATGCAAACATTTAGACATGATGACATAAAATGTGCATTACATAATTAAGTAGTTATGATCTTATGAAATACCCAATCATTAATTCTAAAATCAAAATTTGAAAGTATGATTGTAAGATTTATTCAATAATTGAGTATAAATTAGTTAGAGCCACCATCTATAATAATATAAAATAATAATAATATGAAACTATTGCCACTTGTTTTAACTAAAATCTGTACTAACACACAAAAAAAAATGAAATTATTCTCCACTATATTTTACCATTTGCTTATTTAACTTTCCAAAATTTAAATTTCTATATCATTTAATTTAAATATAAATTATTTGACTATTACAATTGAGAAATGACCCATTAGATTGTTTTTGTGTGATTTAGTAATCAAAGTCAAACCAATCTACACGAAAATCGATCCAAATTGGTTGGTTCTATTCAATTCATATCAATTCTTCTAATATTTTTTTCGCAGCCATAAAAATTGAAATTGACTCCAGTTGCTTCAACATATACGATAACGAGTAAAAAGTTCACCAATTAGATGTATAGATAATAATGCAGCAGGTGGAATAAGTTGTCATAAGATAATGTGGATAGAAGTTTTTGAAAAATATTTTCCATGTTCTCAACAAGAATAAATAAAAAAAATGAGGTTGCATAAAACGTGCATCAAATATTTAGAGTAAATCTAATGATGATGATGTAATTTTTATTTAATTTGGGTTTGAATTGTGTAGTTATGCCACAACTGCCTGTGTATATTTGTATAGATTTTAGGGACTTCGACTATTTACCTGTTAAAAAAAGGTATCTTTAATGTTTTGCAAGCTCAATACAAACTTCCACAAAAAATATTGCATGTTTTTAACAAATATTACGTGGTATCGATTTCCCTTTTTAAGCAGTGTTTTACAGGCCAATGGATGTATGTGTTTCTAAATGGTTTTCATCATTGGGCTGCTTATGCATCCTATTTCTGGCACAGGTTGAAGGTTTGGAAGTTCATCTTATTATAAGATTGGAAAACAAAAATGGCACTCTGGCATTGAGTGTTACACAATGCGGTTGCTACATGGAAGATATAAACATTACATTGGATGGAGGAGCTTCTTGGTTGTACCAAGGGTATGTCATCTAGTAGTTTCTTGTAAATCCTTAAAAAAATATATGTTATATGGTTAAATAGCATTATGTAAATTAATGGTTTAAAGAGTTGTTCAAACTAATGCTTGAATTGGAATAAAATTGCTTACCCATTATTCACCAGATGGAATATATATTGGGAAATTCTAGTTTTACAAACTATAACTATATTTTGAAGATAATAAATGATCATCCACATGCTCGCAAGAACAATGGCACAAAGGGGGATATGATTACTATTAAGGATTCATGTATGAAATCCAATGGAAATGCCTCATAATGCAACGTGCGTTTCGTTTCAAATCAGGATTTTTTGCATTATTGCCACGACTTTTTGATAAAGTTAGATGCTTATCCTTGGATGCAAGAAAAAAATAATATTTTTTTCTTAACCTTTCATATAAACTAAGTTTTGCATGTACACAACTCTTGATGCAAAAAAGTCCATATGTCACATCATGTGAAATTACTATATAATTTTCATAAAGGACTTTGCCCCCATAATGTTGTGTGCTTAATATTAATTATCTCATTTGTTTTCTTTTCCTATTGTATCATGAGTGTGCTTATATTGACTGATAATCATGTGATGTGGATAGATGAATTACATCCGAAGTTTAAGAAACACGGTGCATTCTACTTTGGTCTTTTCTATTTTAGGCACCAATCGTTAACACTTGTGCTAGTAGGGGGCATATTTAAATGTATGTAATTATATTTAAGTTTGCATTTTTCACTACACATTCTACGATGTTTAGGTGAAATTTGATTGAACAGTAAGAGTAATCTGTATTGATTTGTGAAGGAGATGGTCTATTGTTTATCTTAATTACAATACAATCAAATAGTATAACATATAGACTTTTGATATAAAATAAAGGAGTTTTTTTTTACAGAAATTAGAGCAAATAAAATATTTTAACCCTAAACAACACATTCAAATGCATAAAAGATAAGCACCTAAAATTCGAGAGGTAGGCGGTCTCTCCCAAACTCCTAATCCTAACACCTATATTTTGAGAGGCATCAATTTCTCCAAAATCCTAACCCTAACCCTAGCCCAAAGACTCAAGATTACAATCTCATCATTCCCTAAACCTAATCTACCAAATAATAATAAATAACAAAAGACTAAATTGCGTGTAGGTGATGGTGCAAGATTTCTCCCCTCCCAAAAAGACACCTTATCTTCAAGGTGGGAAAAAAATTATACTACTGCTGGATCACGCCGTATGGCTCTCACTCATAAAATGACTTAGTATGGCTCTCACCGTCAGCATTTGATTGAAATAAGTGATGAATCGTTGACACTACATGAGGACTGCGCCTAATCCATAGCTTGAAGAATCTGTCTATACAATGAAAGGTTGGCTAAAATCCAGTAACGCTCGCACTGTTACACTTATCATGGTCTTCTTTAACTTCTCAAAAGTATGTGTTGCCATCATCTCTCACTAAAAGTATCCTTCTTCAGTTTCTTCGTCAACGACCACACAATCCAATTACAACTCTTCATGAACTTCCAATAGTATCCTGGAAGTCCCATTAATCTTCTCAACCCCTTCAAAGTCTCAAGTAGTGACCACTCCAATGTAGTTGTCACCTTTGATGGATCCACCGACATCAAGGACTTGCACATACTAGGGTCACCGTGAAGTAACACCATGTTATCTTTCTCCTAAATACTTTGCAATGTCAAAATTAGTTCCATACAAACTCCCTAGCTCTTCTCTACATACCCATTCTCATCATTACTCGTGAGTCGCATTTCGGCCGGAAGGCTGTCGCAACGAAAGCACTACGTGGTTGGATGCAGCCCTTTGTCGGTGTCCCACCCACCGTGATTTACTGTTCCTGGCCAAAATTCTTCAAGTCCATCTTCTCCAGTCCAAATCACAGGCCGCCCCATACTATATGCTACCACCCATTCCCAACTTCCAGATGTTTCCGCTCGAATTTGCTATCGACTCCTTCACTTGATCCTGCGTGCTTTCATTTTTTTCCAGCTTTCCAAATGTCGTGCTATTTCTTCCAAGTATTTTTTTGCTCGCATCTGTACCCATCGTTGTCACTCGATTCTGTGGCAAGCTGTGAAATTACATGATCTTCTTCATCATTTCCAGGGCTATGAACCTCTTCTACATCCTCCCCTCCATAGATGAGAGCCGTCCCTCCATGAACAAGAAACATTCCTCTAGTTCAGATCCGAGGTGGCTCATCTCTCCCTTTAATTTCTCCTCCAAGACATCCACTTTCTTAGCTGCTATTACTCCCATAAAAATTTTCGATCACAAAGACAGAATTACTGTATCATGAAATCTCGTTGTTGGCTTATCAGATCGTCCAAATCGGGACTATCAGTTTTGTATGGCTCCGCTCGTCATTTGCTCCTAGCCACAACTAGGTTGAACCAGAACCGTTTACTTCATTGAGCCCCCGTCTACTCACGACTATATCACGAATTGTGATCCAATCGTTGGCCACGATCTCGTAATTGCTACCTAGCATCTTGTGTGCGACTCTAGCACACCGCGATCCCATTGTTTACTTCCTCACTTGCTCAAAATTGCACTGTATTGCGAGTTTTGGTCTTGTACGCCACGATCCCATTTTTACTTCCCACCTAGCTCAATTGTGACTGTATCGCGCCATGATTCTGTCGTTTGCTTCCTAGCTAGCTCAATCGCGACTGTTTCGCAATATTCAGTTAAGATGGAACTCTCTACGTTGTGATTCCATCTTTGATTCCCAAAATTGATTGCTTTGATCAGACATGGACGAATTTATCACAAAATTCAGGCAAACAAAATACTTTATTGCAAAAACTCCAAATAACACATTCAATTTGAGAGGTAGGCGATCTTTCCAAAACCCTAGCTCTAGTACCTACAATTTGAGAAGTAGGCGATCTCTCCCATAGTCTAACCATAAGATTCAAGAGAACAGTCTCATCATCCCCTAAACCTAACCTATTAAGCCCCATTTAACCAAAAAATAGTAAATAACAAAAGACTAAATTGCTTGTAGGTGTTGGTGTAATAACCTTTCACTATGAAGATGGTATCATTATTGATTTTTGTAAAATCTTAAAGCGGGGACATGACTTGTGGTGGAAGCCTTTTCCGGAAAGTCGCTTTCACAAATTATGCATACTACATAATTGGCATATTTAATTTGGTTAGTAGTCAATATTATTAATATTCACTTCTAATAGGAATTCAAATTCCAATTTGTATTCAAAGTCCATGTTTCATTTACATAAATTCATGCACTTGTCATTATTCAAGTCAACTGTTTTTTTCCATCACATCATCTTATTTTGGTTTTTTTTAATCAAAAGCCTATATTGCTCGACAAAACATCTAGAAGTTTCTAGTTGCGTTAAAGCATCTTTAGAGGTTGTTGGTTCCAAATATTCTGACTTTAAAGTAAAATAAAAATAGTGCAATTTGAACACCAAAAATTTTTTGGTTGAATAAAATTATTTTTAGTTTTGATTGGGTACAAACATATTTAAAATATGTGAAATGATTTTCTCTACAACCAATATATATGATTTTCTAAAACTACAATTTGAACGCAAACCATCACAATTAATTAATAAACTAATGAATCGAAATATACTCAATTGTAAGGTATGGTGTCTAATTCGAAGACAACAAAAGTGACACCAGAATCTGTAGGGGTGGCCAGACGCCCAGGCGTCCAAGCGCCTAGGTACAGTGAAGGTGGCGCCTGAGTGCCTACATTGGGCACCCCTCGCCTGGATCTAATAAGGGCGACGCCCACGTGCCCATTTGGGGCATGTGTGACTTCAACCCAAGCTAGCGGAAAGGCAGTGCCCCAGATTCGTGCGTTCAACCCGAGCGAGCGGAAAGGCAGTGCCCAGGAGCGGCGCATAGGCTCCAGGAGTAGTTTGCACATAGTCAAGGATTTAAGCCCTTATTTCCTGAAGAACACTTGCAAGCTCGGGGTGAACTATCGAAGGGCTTTCTACAATAGCGGTAAGTTCGAGAAATGGATTTCGGAGTGTGTGATTTTTCTTGTTTGATCAAGAGAGGATTTGGAACAAAATTATTATAAGTTTCAGTATTGTAGAGAGAAGATCTGAGTGGTGAAAGTTTATGTACATTTCTCTTTTCTCAATGAAATTTTAATGTGGAGTGGCTCCGAGGTTTTTACCGTTCTCGGATTTTTCCATGTTAAATCTTGATATGTTTTTCTGTGATTACTTTGTTGTATGTTTCTTTATTCCGGATTTTTTAAATCAGCGTGATCCCATTTTTCGCGACTTGGTTTTGATTGAAATCGATCAGAGTCCTCAGCATTCCCATTCCAACAAATGGTATCAGAGAGGGTTTTTTTTTAAAGACTTTTGATTCGCGTGGGGGAATGACCGATCAAGTGAGGTATAGTGTGAACTTCACTGGATCAAACTTTGCTTTTTGGGGAATGTAAGTGGAAGATTTGTGTGTGTGCGTGTGTGTGTTAGTCACTATAAGGAATCACCAAGAAGCTTGAACCAATGGCTCTAGAAGAATGTTACGTTCTAGATTGAACAAACTTATGTTTGATTCGTCTTTCACTTTCCACGTGTGTTGTGTTTAATGTACAATAACGACGACGACGACAAGCCTTTATCCGGGTCGGCTACATGAATCCTTTTTGTCCATTGAGCCTAATTGAGTGTCATATTTTCATTTAATTCTAATAAATTAAGATCAATTTTTATACAAATTGATGAAGTTTTTCTAAGTCTACCTTTGCCTTTCTTAACATAGGTCGAATCTAAAACAACTACTCTTCTAAGCGGATCATTAGATGGTCGACGTTCAATGTGACCAAACCATCTAAGACGACTCTCTCTAATTTTGTCAGTCACTGGAGCTACACGTACTCTATCACAGATATATTCATTTCGTATTTTATCTCTAAGTGTAAAGCCACACATCTACCTAAGCATTCTCATCTCAACAACACTTAACTTAATTATGCTTCTCTTTTAAAGGCCAACATTTAGCGCCATAGAGCATTGCAGGTCTCACGACCATCTTATAAAATTTTCCTTTCAGTCTAAGCTGTATTTTTCTATCACGATATGCTCGAAGCATTCCTCCACTTCACCCAACCAACTTGAATTCTACTAATATAGAATTTATGACACCCGTTCTGGTATGCGAATATTTTATTTCGACCGACAAGTTCCCCTACCTAATATTAAAAAATTAGATAGAGTTTATATTATCTTGGTTCTTAAAGCCCCTTATAGCGGCAAACCCCTATAGTCAATTACCCATCAAATGACCCAAGTCACCTGAGAGAATTCTCGATAATGATCAGAGGTATCTATCTTAATGAATTCAAATGTTAGGGTTTTCAAGGTAGTGGGTAGGAAAGTGAAGTGAGAGGATCAAATAAGAACAATTATTTTCAGAATCAAATGAGTGGGGACTAGTGAATGTCACAGGATAGAGACGAACTTCCATGACTTCTCGAACTATTCTATTGTTGGGCTTTAAATTTTAGAAGCAAATTTATTTAAATTTCAGTCCTGCCAATTATTACTTATAGGAATTACACTTGCATAATATCCAATTATGCAAGTAACCTAGAAGATATGAGGATTTATGTCGTATCAGACGACGACCTCAGAATCCTAAGACGAGTTAGAGCACATTATATCAGCACAACATAGTCATGTGAGCGCTAAGAGATGAGGTGGGGATTTATGTCGCACTAAGCGGGCTACCTCGAAGTTCTATGACTAGTTAATTAAACTAACGAAAGATTTAGTTGGTGTAGACTTGTTTTGCTGTTGTATATCATCATACTCCGTTAGCTGCATCTTCGTCGTGCTGCCCTCGAATTTTTGCTTTATGTTTAACGTTGTAGCAGTATTGAGTTTTAAGTTTAAACTTTAAGGTGAACATACAATTATTAAGTCGGTGATTTATTTCCCGGTTCCTCCTACAAAACCAGACTACTGGCCTCCTATTCTAAAAAGTACGATGCACATAAATAAAAGAAAATGCAATAAAAGGAAGCAGTGTATAAGGCAGTAAGGAAAAACAGTAGAAACTTGCAATAAAGAAAAAACAGTAGCAAGGTGCAATAAAGAAAAACAACGAAGAAGTAAATGCGAAGAAATGTACAAGAAAGGAAAGCTAGATAGATTTGCAAAGAAAAGAACCGTTGTAAACATAAAAGGAACTCGTATATCTCATGCCTCGTTATTTCCTGTGAGTGGGATCAGAATCACAGGTACAAGCGAGTTAGTAATGAGTTTAGCGAACATGTATTTACATACAAAAGAATGAATGACAAAGCGAAAAGAAAATTCAAGGAAAGTCGAGAAAAATTATAAGAAAAGCATGGAAAGAAAGTCGCAGATGTCTCATGAAAACTCAAAGAAAATGGTATGGAACACACGGAAAGCCTGAAGAGGATCGTAAGCATAATGGTGGGGATGACTCAGAATCAGGACCCTGGATCAAATCAGGACCCTGTGGCCCTAACGAACATCATGCATGTGTGATCCAACACTAAGTAAAAGGTTCTCAGCCTAACAACTACAAAATGAAGAACTCCTAACTGGTTCATACGACCGACTCGTGAATTTTTATTTTTTAGAAGATGTTTAGAAAATATTTCATTTTTTTGAAAGAAATTTGAATTTATCATTCATTTAAAAGACTTTTATCATATGTATTCTTTTATTTGAAGAAATTTTTGTACTTTAAATGGATCAGTCATATTAGCAGGCGGGAATTTCCAACTACCTGTAAAAGAAAGGGGTAACTCTTTACTAAGCGTTGAAGATGTGGTACAACCGGTCTCATTCTCGTAAGGTCACTGAGTCATGCTAGGACCTCTCACACATACCTAGGTGGTTCTTTCATCTATGTCCTATATCCTGAACCATCCTACTTACAACCTTGTTTCTTGGTTCACATATAGCAAAAGGCTACACGTGTGCACTTATGCTTCGAACATAAGTGTATAAATCTAGCCAAGAAGCAAGAAAAAAAAAAGAAAAATGGGGTGGGAGAGGAGGTAACGACCCACCTAAAAGAGCGGAAGGGCAAAAGGTTAGTCGGCCCTCAAAACTGCGTTAAAAAACGATTCCTAATCTCCAACGACATGAAATTTGAAAGGCTCACCCAAAACTTCTCAAAATGAAGCTCCAACAACCGCCACTAAACCTTCCTAAAAAAAATGTTTTCACTTTAAAAACAACGAACAAGAGACCCCCAAAATATCTTAAGACTATATCCAAAATACAACCACCAAACTGTCCAAAACCATAGTCCAATTAAACTGCAAATAGTTCAACAGAGAGTTTCAGCATATAAGTGGTCGAACGATCCCGGAAAGCCCTAATAAGTATGGCTAAAGCCCTCCAAAGTCGAGCCACCTTATGGCCAAAACCGAGCCCCAACAAGTGGGCAAAAGATTCACAAAACCAAGCAATACGGAGAGCCAAGCTAGCATGTGAAGTGTCCCTCAACTTCCTTCCTACTTTCTATACTTTCTAGCAATTATGAGCCATTTAACATTGATTCCAAAGATTCAAACAATGAGTGAGTAAAGGTAAATGTTATGTATATAAGTGTACAACAAATGTAAAATCATTTCCACAATTTGAACATAAACCTTCTCAAAGCATTTCAAAGTGTAGTCAACATAAGCATTTGAAGACCCTCTTCAAAAAAATTAACAAGATGAAGAGTAAAGATGGGCTCCAAAAGAGCAAATGGAGTTCCCACACAAATCCCTTGCACTCACATATCCGCCGCCTATAACTTCACCTTTTCCTTCATTCTACACCAAAACCTTTTAAATTTTGCAAAATACTACCCCAAACCTCTCAATTTTTTGAAAAAAGAGCATCCAAACATTTCAGATTTTATAAAAATAGTCTCCCGCAAAGCTTCAGTTTTTGCAAAATAAGCAAGGTAAAGTTTCATATTTTGTAAAATGAGCCACCACACCTTTCAGATTTTGTAAAGCACAGAGCTAAGCCCTCAAGTTTTGTAAAATAATGCACCCATACATTTTAGATATTTACTCTACCTCACATCATCACCATTCAAACCACTCTAAATTTCAACCAAACCACAAGGTAGAGAGCAAGTATGGAGCCAAAAGGACTCCAGAATAATATCTAAACCATGTCAACAATGAAATTTAAAGCACCCCTAAGTGTGCTCAACATGCCTCAACTTGAAATAATGAAAATAGAGGATTACTAAATGGCCATGAAGTTTTAGGGTGTTCACTAGTTATGCTAACATGAAGCCCTTCCATTCAACCCCTTTCTCTTTTTTTTTTCTCTTTTTTTTACTAGCTATATATGAATTGATAATCATGTAACACAATCCAATAACGATGCTTCACATTTGCCAATCATGCATAAAAAGATGCATTTCATCTTTCCAAACCATCCAAAAAGAAGAATCAAGATTTGTTTTTAAACATCCTTTTCAAAATCCAAAAGATGGAGAGCAAAAAAGAGCTCCAAAAAAATCCTTTCCAAACCCACAAACAAGTGAAACCAACAAACATTTAAGTTGGGATTCTCCAAAACCATTGAAACCAATAATAAAGAGAGGCCCCAAATCTTTTCTCCTAAGCATGCTAGTGTAGAACTTCCAAAACATTAGAACACATGCTTCATCAAAGTAGTGAGTTGGAGAATAAGTAAGGACCAAAAAATGCTCCACAAAATAACATTCCAAGCATGCTTTGAAAACCATTCAAGAATGGAGCAAATGAAGGAAGAGGATTTCCAACTACCACTCCAAGTGCAAGCTACAAGTTCCACCAAATATCTCTCTTTTCTTCTCCTTTTTTAATGCATCTTTTTTTTTAGAGAACCATTGTGGTTAAAGCAAGGAACCAAGCAAATAACCAATAGTAATAAATAGCTAAGGGAGAAAATGAGCCATGAATACCTTGCTCAAAAACTTTTTAAGAGAAGAACAAGAAGAACAACATCACCTCCCTAAGCACACCAAGCACACTTGAAGAGGAAACAACAAGGGAATCCAGAAAAGAAAATGGCAGCACCTCCCCCTCTCCTTGAATTTTTGGCCAAGTCTCTCTTCACCCCAACTAAAGCTTTTTATAGACAAGCAAGAAAAAGGGGGGCCTTACCTACCACCATGAGATGTCCGAATCAGGTATCGGGAGAGAAGAGTCGCATTTAGGGAGAACGAAATGCGGTATAGAGAAGAGAAAGGGCCGACATTAAGGTAGGCTTGCGATTGGCGAGTCGTTCGGTTGGCAAGGCTCAAGGGAGGCGAGCCACTTTGCGAACGACAGAGGGGATGCGGGAGCTAAGGCTGCCCTCGGGCGGCCTCGGGTGCGGTCGATCGTGGGCGAGGAGGCAAACGGGCTCGGTCACCTGCTAGGGCTCACGAATTGGAAGAGAGGGGGCAAGCCAATGCTTCGATCGGGTCGTGACTGGGAAGAAGAGATATGAGGCTGCGCGTGCATGAATTAGATTTAATAGGGTTTATTATTATTATTTTCTTTTATTATATTATTATTATTTACTTGAAATCCCTAATTTGCGCAATACTTGTTCTGACTTGTCATAATAAAGTAATGAATGTCCCCTCTAGCTAAAATAGACGTCCTGGACGCACCTACGCAGTCCGTTTCGTTATTCGAGATCGCCTGGATAATTTTTTCCATAATTGTGCCGAATCCAAGTAATAATCGCGTATTTTTTCCCCGTGCAATGAACTCAATCAATATGGATGTCCTTTCTAAGTAAAATCGTTGTTCTGGATGTACAGACGCAGTTCGTTTCGTTATTTAAGGTCAAATTCGAACAACCTCGTCGACGATCAGGTCAAAAACGCGTCAAATTCGATTTTTTTTAAAAATTCGGTTTGCGGTCGATTATTTTGGAAATTGATTTCAGTTTGATTAATTATGAAATGTTTAAAAATGTAGGTGACGTGAACTGTAAAATTTTGCGTGTCGATCGCTCGAATCGTGAAATTTGTGCGTGCGAAGGTGCGAATTGTGCATAAGGTCATCCTAGTGGTTAAAGGTCTTATGGGGACTCCCTTTGAGTTCCCTTATGTCAGTTCCAACCTCCTAGGTACTAGAGGTCGAGAACTACACACGCAGAACTCTAAAAGGAGTAAAGAAGTGACTCAGGTTTCTAAAACAAGGTGGGTCCCATACTAAGATTCTAAGATGGTCGAAGGAAGAATCCTAAGGCTAGACCCTAAATCTTAGAAAGAAAACTAGACATCGACAAAAGTGAGGTAAACAGATGAATAGTTCTTGGAGAAGATACACAACTCAGAATTCTATAAATATGTCGAGTAAAATGGTGACTATCAAATAACATGTGCTATGCTTGACCTCAGTTGGAGTCCAGGAATGTTGAGACCGGAGGTGAGTCATAATACGGTACAATACTGTGAAGTTGGTAAAAATGTTGGTACAAATGAGGCGCAGCTTCAATCAGTCTCCAAGTGAGAGATTGTAAGTTATGAAGCCTTATGGGAGGCAATAAAAGTGACACCGTGATCTGGAGGGCGCCAAGTTTGAGTGGCATCCAGGCGCCCAAGGAACGCTTACACGCTTGGATCCAATGAAGATGGCTCCTAGGCACCCACTTCGGGACCCCCTCGCACGTATCCGGTAAGGGTGGTGCCTTGATTCCCATTCAGAGTGCGACAGCTCCCGAATTTGTGACTTCAACTTGAGCTGGCGGAAAGGCAATGCCTGGGAGCGCCATGCAGGTGCCAGGAGCAGTTTTTACATATTTAGGGATTTAAGCCCTTGTTTCACGAAGAACACTCCAGCACGCGGTGAACTCTCGAAGGGCTTTCTACAGAAGCAATGAAGTTTGAGAGACGGATTTCAGAGCGTTTGATTTCTCTTGGGTTATCAAGAGAGGATTTGGAGAGAAATTATTGTTAGTTCCAATGTTATAGAGAGAATATCTGAGTTGTGAAAATGTTTGTATATTTCTTCTTTTATAGTGAAATTTTGGTGTGGTGTGACTCCATGATTTTTTTCCCGTTCTATGGTTTTTGCACGTTAAATCATAGTGTGTTTTTTGTGATTATTTTTTTGTGTTTCAGTTCAATATTTTATTTCAGATTTCTTGAATCGGTGTGATCTTATTCTCTGCAGTGGTTTTGATTGTAAATCGATTGAAGCCATCAGTATTTCCATCTCAACAAGCATCAAGAGCAACAATAGATCCAAAACTTGCAACCTTAGAGTAAAGAATCAATGTTGAAGTAAGCACAAATAAGAGATATAATGTGACATGGGTTGGTATGGAGGGGTATAAGGGTAGCATTGGGGGCTTGAATAGGAGATAGGAGGGGGCATAGTGGTCGTCAAGTGAAGCACTAGGTGCTTGAATAGGAGATTGGAGGATACTGGTTTCAAGGAGGCATCATGGCACAATGGAGATAGGGTAGTCAATGGCAACTGCATTGAATGCATTGGTGAATGTATTTATGGGGTTTGTTGTGTTCAGGGTAGAGGATATCTGAGTGGTACTGGTTTTGGAGCTTGCTCAAATTGGTTAAATTCAAACACATAGGAAGTCACTCTTAAGCTATATTTCTAATACCAACTAACATTATATTAGATTTAATTTGCTTCCTACTAGACATAAAGAAAATAAAATATATGCAAACAGAATACAATAAATTCATTTTTTTTCAAACCAAATAGCCCCATAGTAGAGTGCAAAATCTTTATATTTCTTGAAATTTTGATTGTGTAGAATTTCAAATAAAATCATTCGATAATTATTTATTCATTAGCAATAACTGAGGACATGTTTAACCTCACTTTCATGTCTTTCTTTTGTTTTTAAAAGCATGCTTGGTTGGTATAATTTTTATATGTTTTAATTTTGGGGAAATTACATATAGAGCACTCAAACATTGCTATTTTGCAAATCAAGCTAATTCTTTCATCCATCTTTCAAATTCTCTCTCAAATATCAAAATTTATGATAAAACCCCAACCCATATTTTTTATTTTTATCAAATTCTGCATTGTTTGATCCTGACACTTGTAAATGCATCAATTCAGTAGTTCAGAAAATCACTTGGGTGCTTTATTTGTAAATAGGTATATTTTGAGTGCTCTGCATGTAATTATCACTTTATTTTTTGTTTTAAAAAACACTCAAAATACCTAAAAATTTGAGTGTTTTTAAAATTAATTATCTCAATCAAACATGTTTTAGTTTAAGTCAAAATCTAAACAAAACAAAAAATTAAAATTAAAAAAACAAAAGTGATCCATAATGGCCCTTAGTAAATATCAAAATCATGGAGCCAACGTAACTTGCATTTAAGCGTCTCTTGAATTTTCTTTGGAAATTGGAATTAAGTGGAAATAATCTTGTGGTTAGCTCTAAAGTATTTACGGAACGAATGTGAAAGAAAGCTTTTACTTCTATATAACTCTATTTGATCATATCACTTCTGGATCTGAATATTTGATCATGATGAACAAGATCAAATCTGGTCTCATCAAGCTAAATGACAGTTGATTCAATGAGCATCCACCAAGCTTGGCAGTTCATGATTAGGCACCTTTGCACCAATTAGGACTCATTTGATAATTTCAAAGAATTTAGGTGTGATAGAGTTCTGGATCATTTTCATAATTTTTAAGTACATTTGTTTATTCATATTTTTATTTATTATAATAGTTTGATTTTCTCTATCGTTTTACATGAATTTTTGACTTTCTAAAGGCAGAGATTTATATTTGCTAGTAAGAAAAAGAGTTTTAATCTAGTAAATCCAGCGTTAGCAATAAAATTTGGCTATGTGATTTTTTTTTTTTTTAAATTTAAATTGGGCATCAAGAGTCAGAAAATGATGGAAGGCTAGCAAGCCTTTTACCCTTTGTACTAGCTTCCTTTAAGAATAGCAAAATATGCTCCAAGAACTGGAAATCAGTGAAGGAGAATCTATCACCTCTGAATCACCTTTCTTTAAGTACTAGCTAAAGGGTGAAATCCTCGAGGCAGAGAAACTAAGAAAAAAGGGAGTGGTGCCTGTATTTCTATTTTACAGTTCTTACTGAGGGTAAATATTTCATATGGCTTAGGTTTTTCAAAGTTAAAGGTTGTACTGCTCTCTTTCTCTCTCTCTCTCTCATATTTTGTTTTCTTATAATGCTTCGAGAGTGCAAAGTTCTTGGACTTGTTTATGTAAGCTTCTTCTTGTTTTCAGCGTTTTCTTTTGATTGGTTTGGTTGTATCCTCATTCCTTCCTGCAAACTCTCCATGATTACATTAATCATGTAAAAGAGATAGCTGAACCCAAATAATTGGCACAGGGCTAATGAGAATGAAGGTGGTGTAAAATAAATGTTAAATCATTTAGAGCTTTTTCTTTTACTTTATGTTGTTTTTTTTTCATCTATTAGGAGAAAACTTGTTCATGTTCCACTTTTGCATTTTACTAGGTTTGCAGATGCTTTCGAGGATCAAATTAGGTCAGCTGTGGAAAAAGCTATAACAAAAAAAATTACTGCGGGGACAGGAAAGCTCGACTCATTGTTGCAGTCTCTACCAAAGCAAATTAATATGGCTAATATTGCTACATTAAATGTAACTTTTGTTGAAGACCCTGTGGTTCGAAATTCTTCTATTGAGTTCTATATTAATGGCTTGTTTGTTCAATCAACTAGAGAGTTGGTAGCGAGCTATCTGCATAAGCAATCTCCAGTTTCTTCTGTTTACTGTGGCAATACATTAAAGATGGTAGGGATCTCAATCAATGAAGCAGTCTTTGATTCTGCGTCCATGGTGTTATTTGAGGTAATAACTTGCCTTGTGATAGTTATTTAGCCAAAATATTACCTCTTTTATGATAATTATATTTTAGGGGAATTCTCCTTAAGTTTTTTAGTTGGCTTTTATGCATTTTTTAATATTTTGTCTAATTTGTAATATTTTTAGGATGGTCCGATGTTAAAATTTTAGTTTTATTTAGAATTATTTGTGATACAAATGTACTCTTACTTCTCACCTGCATATGATAGGATTTTGCTATTTGCAAACCATTTTAACCCTGCTCCCTTACTCTTGGCATCTCGTTATAAATTTCCTACATTGATTATTATTGCATGTCTAATAATAACCATATGACGTTAGTTGTCAAATAATTATCAAATTGAGGTATTTCAATAGATGCCTTGTACTAATTTTCGGTATCTTTCCAGTTAAAAGGTGTTGAAAAATAACTAGATTAAAGGAGGAACCTGTAGAGGTTTGAAAAATAAACATCTTATTTGAAAAAAATGGATTTAAAAAAAATGAAAATCAACTCTTCAACCTTAGATGAATTTCCTTTATAGTTATTATTATTATTGTTTTAATAATGTCATTGTACATGAGATACTGTGATTTCTATTGCTGGTTATATCTTGTATATTGAAATACAAACACTTAAAACAGTTTAATATTATATAGACTGGGATCCATATGTCCCAATGTTTGTATTTGGCGTATGATCAAATGGTGATGCCTAAAAGCATCTTAATCTGGAAGATTTGTTAATGAAAAAAGAAATAATTATCATTATGCTTATATGGTCATAATCATCCTTACCTAAGTTATTACGGTTCAGCCTTTTTATTCGATATTTCCATTTATTCTTGTTTATGAGCTATTATGGCTACACTTGTGAGGCCTTCTTCAAGCTTAATTTTTTTGAATGATCGACAAACTTTAGTTGGGGCTTCTGAATGTCATTTTGTGCCCTGCGGTGCTATTACTTGAGAAGTTAGCACAGGCATTGGCATAACGAGCTGTTTAATCTTAGCTATACATGATTCTTGCATTTAATTCTTTCCTCCAAGTAACATTTTGTCTCATTTGATTTCACAACCCGAGGACATAAAAGTTTGCTGATTAAAGAGCCAAAGTATTCCCCTGACTTTCCACATTGGGTCATTTTAGTCTCAGAGTTTATAAAAGTGTTAAAGTAGTCTTCGGACTGTTTTAATTGGGGCTAAAATAGTCTTTATTGTGGACTATTTCAACCTATATTAAAAGATTCCGAACATTAAATTGACACTTTTATAAACTTGGGCACTAAAATGTGACCCTCTGGAGTCAGGGAACCATTTCAACACTTTTCTCCAAAAAAAAAAAAAAAAAAAAAAAAGAGGAAGCACAAGCACCTAGAAGAATTAGTACGCTTGTTCTTTTACCATTTTCTATTTTTAGTAGCACACGTTAATTTTATATTTGCATTGTTTCAGGAAGGATTGTTTCATTGGATTGTTGACAAAGTTCCTGATCAATCTCTTCTAAATACTGCCAGCTGGAAGTTTATTATTCCTCAATTGTACAGAAAGTACCCTAACGATGAAATGCAGCTGAATATTTCATTATCGTCCGCTCCATTGGTGGAGATTACACCAAAAGGTTTCGTTGCGACCATTTTCTTAGACATGATAGTTGAAGTCTTCGAGGGTGACAAAACAATTCCAGTGGCATGCATATCTGTGGTATGCATCTTTCATGCGAGTATTCAGTTATTTCTTATGCATTTTGCCTTGTGTGTGTGTGTGTTTTTTTTTTTCCGCTTTCTTCTAGCACTCAGAAACATTGTTTATCACATAAACATTGAGAATATCACAATATGAACAAATGTTTAGGGAGTTCTTTAATTTTCAACGATCAATTGTTTTGTGTTATAGGGATTTTTTTTAAAAAAAAACAAAGAATATTAGTGTCACTCTCAATTTTGTTGCATGCTAAAATGAACTATTTCAAGAACTCATTTCTATCCTAAGTGATCATTCGATTTATGACCTTGTGTCGCTCTCAATTTTGTTGCACGCTAAAATGAACTATTTCAAGAACTCATTTCTATCCCAAGTGATCATTCGATTTATGACCTTGTGATACCGGAGTTAACTCAACTCACGACGCAAACAACACACATTTTATTGGTGATTTCTAAAGGGGTACAGGGACGACGATACAACAATAACATGACACAGATAATGATAAATGCAACTTGCAGAAATAAAACCAAAAGTAGATAATAAAGACAAACATCTCTCTCGAACAGGTGTGGTAAATCCAGAGTGGAAGGGGCTGCAGGATGTGCTCAAAGGGTGGTGGTCGGTTGGGAGATGCAAATGGACAACAAAAGGGGAGGTCGGCGCCGATACGGGTCGACGGACTGGCAGGGGTTGGTGTCGAGGTACAGTTGTCGCTGGCGGGACGCGACTGACCTGCAGTCGTACGACCCACATAGGGGAGGAGTCGTAAGACTATCCTAAGTAGAAACAGGCGCTGGCAGGATCTGTAGGTGGTTGGGGCGAGTAGGAGGGTTAAACATTGGCTCATCGATACGGATGAAAGACACCGGCGGAAGTTACGAGCGACTGGGGGAGTGCAGGAGAGTCGAACAACGATTCGTTTGTGCGGAGGAAGGACGCTGGCGGGAGCTACGAGCGACTGAGGCTAACAAGGAGGGTGTTCAACGGCCTGTTTGTGCAGGAGTGTGATGCAAGCAAGGTTTGCGAGCGGTTGAGAAGAGTTGGCGAGATCGGTTCACCCGGGGGTCGTCACGAAGAGCTGGGATGGCTACTGAGGATGGTAGGGACTGTACGGGAATAAAACCACCGTGGGTGAGTTATAACTTAAGTGTTGCTCGCCATCAGATACAACCCTTGGAGATGGAACACCTTGCCGACACACCTGAATTCAATGCAGGATCAAAACTGTTTAGCAATTAGCACACCACAATTATAAACAAAATGGGAGTAGAAGGTGGACTTAAGTAAGTAGGAAAAACAGGCATGGATTAAAGAAGAGTGGATAGGAAAAAGCAGAAATTTGAAAAGCATCCCAAGTAGGAAGTGAAGGATTTGGAAAGAGAGAAATTAGAGCATGAAATGGAGAGGAGGAAATTCTCGCTCCAATTGGCTCTGATCGATCTGGTCCAGCAAGAAGGATGGACCGATCATGCTTGCGCTGACTAGAACCCCTAAGCCCCACGTTAGTCTCCCGAGATTATGGGAGCTTCAACCTCATTCGTTGAAGCTTCTGGCTCCTCATAGTATGGAGTTAAATCTGCGACATTAAATGTTGTTGAAATTTTAAAGGTGCTTGGTATGTCAATTTTATAGGCATTATCGTTCAGCTTTTTAAGTGTGGAAATGTCCGTCAGCTCTGGGCTTTAGTTTGTTGTATGCTCCTGTGGGAAATCGCTTCTTTAGTCGTATCCACACGAGCTTGAAATGTTACATTTTTCCTGGACTTGTTTGTTTGGATTTGATATTTGTGGTTCTATTTCGTAATCGCCTTCCCAACTTCCTTGTGGAGTTATTGAATTTAGTGATAACGTTCAATATCATCCTCACTGATCTCTGATGTGGGTAGAAGTGAGACCAACTCAAGGGGTGTGAGCGGGTTGCGCCTGTACACAATTTCAAACGAAGTGCGTCCAGTAGTCTGGCTAGTGGATCTGTTGTAGGCGAATTCATCTTGCAAAGAATGAGACCCATTTTTTGATGCTTTTTCCGATGAAGCATCGCAAAAGATTTCCAAGACTCCTATTAACTACTTCAGTCTGGACATTTATTTGGGGGTGTACCGCAGAACCAAATTGAAATTTAGTGCTTAATTTACCCTAGAAGTGGCTCAAAAAATTGACATCTCGATCGGAAGTGATTGTCCGAGGAATACCGTGAAGTCTCATGATCTTGTGGAAGTACAAGTTGGCAATATGAGATGCATCCAACATCCGTGGGAGGCCACGAAATGCGTCATCTTTGAGAAATGGTCTACCACTACCATCACGAATTTGTTGTTGTGTGCTGGGTGGGGAGAAGGGGAGGGGGGTTTACAGCAGTCCATGCTGACGTCAACCCATGTCCTCAGGTACCGATAGAGGAGTGTACAATCCCATATTCTGCCTGTGGGTTTTAGCGATATGACAAATCCTATATTGTCGGACGTGTTACTCCACATCTCTCATCAGTTAGGGTCATAAAAAGTGTTCTCTCACGAGTCAAGAGTCTTATCCATGCCCACTATGGTCGGCCGGTTTGTCACTATGGTTCTCTTGGATGATGACCTCTCTCAGTGAACATCTGGGAATGCATAATTTATTTTAGTAGAACAAGTAGTCATCCATTCGGTAGTACTGCATGGTAGGTTTCTCCTGACACTGTTTCTAGATTTCGTGAAAGTCTTCGTCTGTCTCATGTAAGTCTTATAATCTCAAAGCCTACAACGCAAGTCTTCATGGATGTGAAAAGTGTTCTCTCACGAGTCAAGAGTCTTATCCATGCCACTATGGTCGGCCGGTTTGTCACTATGGTTCTCTTGGACGATGGCCTCTCTCAGTGAACATCTGGGAATGCATAATTTATTTTGGTAGAACAAGTAGTCATCCATTCGGTAGTACTGCATGGTAGGTTTCTCCAGACACTGTTTCTAGATTTCGTGAAAGTCTTCGTCTGTCTCATTTAAGTCTTATAATCTCAAAGCCTACAACGCAAGTCTTCATGGATGTGAATAGTAGGTGATGACTACTTCGTATGTCTGTGACATGGTTCTGACTCTCATTTATGTGCTTCGGCACAAATTAGAATGAAGCTAAGAATTCCACCCACGTAGCATGTCGCCCTTTTAGTTTGCTCTGATTGTTTAAGAATTTTAAAGCTTCGTGATCTGTGAACTGGGTATACTCGTTCGTCAGTAGGTAATGACTTCAGTGCTCGAAGGGTTGAACAATAACATAAAACTCCATGTCGTATGTTGAATATTTTTGTCGTGCATCATTTTAATTTTCGCTGGAAAAAGCGATTGGGTGACCACTTTGATTGAGTGCTGCTCTAATTCCCATGTAGAATGCATCACACTCAACCTCAAATAGCTGATTGAAATCTTGTAAGGCTAGAACTGGTGTCTGAGTCATCTTCTCCTTTATTGTGTCGAAGCTAGTCTGAGATGTGGTTGTTCAAGTGAAGTCTTTTCCTTTCAACAGTTATGTGAGAGGGTCGATGATAGTGCTAAAGATCTTGACGAATTTTTGGTGGGAAGCTAACCCCATAAATTGTCGCAACTCGATGAATGATTGTGGCGCGGTCCAGCTCATGATCGCCTCGATCTTCGTCGGGTCCATCTAAATGTCTGTGCTAGATATGATGTAGCCCAAAAAACATACTTGGTTCGTGATGAAGTGCATTTCTTTGGGTGTGCGTAGAGTTGTTTGGCACGTCAAACCTCCAATACCGTCCACAGGTGTTGCAAGTGTTCTTCTAATTTACTATAGACTATAATATCGTCGAAGTATACCACTATGAATTTCCTAATGTAGACCTGTAACACTTGATTCACCAATTGCTTAAAAGTGCTGAGCGCGTTGAATAGGCTGAAAGGCATAACCATCCATTCTTAAGACCACCACACATTTTGAAGGCGGTCTATAGCCACATTCTTGTCTGATGATATCCACTACGCAAGCCGATCTTAGAGAAGACGATGGCTCGTGTTACTGATCTAAGGCGTGTATAAGAAACTGGTATATAATGGTAATTTTATTATTAGTGTGGTTGTCAATGTTACATCCGCCATGAATTGTCCTTCTTGGGTACGATAAGGGCAGGGACAACACATGGACTAGTGCTCTGTCGGATTAAACCTCTCATAACAAGATCATGCACCTAGCGTTGTAGCTCCTCGTACCCTGCGGGTCATAATCTGTAGGTGGGTCGATTTGGTAACACCGAAACTGGTATGAGGTCTATGGCGCGTTGGAAGCTCCTTAGTTGTAGTAGTCCGCCTGCAAGGCTGTCGATTAGGATGTCTCGGAAGTCGCGTAGTAGTGGTCGTAGACGTGCGGGTATCTCTCTCTCTTCGTCGGTACCTTCTAGGAGGACTAATGCAAGGACCATCGATGCATCTCAAACTCACTACAGAAACGTGGCCCATGTCGATCACGCCTCTCGTATTCTTGACGATTATCAACATGATGCGTTTCTCATCCTTCCTAAACATGCAGGCGTTCTTATAGCCGTCGTGCTGAGTTTTTCGGTCGGATTGCCACGGCCTTCCTAGCGGAATGTGACACGCGTCCATCAGAATCATATCGCACCAAACTTGCTCCTATAGTTGATCGCCGATTGAGAATTTGACTAAGCATTGTTGATCTATGTGTATCTAGTTCCCCTTTTTTCAGCCAGGTGAGAGTAGGATCGCTGAAGTTGTGGCTAATCCCAACTTTTGCACCATAAGCATAGACACGACATTTTCACTTCTACCATCGATGATCAATTTGCGGATTTTGTCGTTTACCGTGCACGTGGCACGAAAGATGTGTCGTAGCAATGATGGGTCTCTTTCTGGTTCTGACTGCAAGACCTTTTGTATGACAAACATTTTGCCTTTTTCTACTATAATTTGAGTGCTTCTTCCGCAACGACGTCTTCTTCAATGAACAAGACAATTCGGCTTGTGGGACAGTTGACGGCAATGTGGCCGTAATCGTGGCACCTAATACACTTCCATGCAGGAATTGTTCAGGATGAATTACACTTTTTTGGCTTCGTTCTGCTTGGGGTGGTCTTCTTGCTTCCTCTTATTGATTTGCCAGCTCTAGAAGTGGTCTTGTCGGCAGTCATGGCTTTAGGTGATGGCTTGAATGTCGATTGCTATCGGAAGGAAGATTGTGACTTGGTCTGCTATTTCTTCTTTTCTAACTTTAATGCTAGGGTTTGGACATCGCCCAATGTTCATTAGGGTTGTAGTTGAACAATGTTGCTAATTGCAGCTTTTAGGCCTCCCAGATAACGGGAGATCGTGTGCTCCTCTAGCTCGACTAACTCACACTTCATCTGTAATCAATCAAATTTCTCTGTGAACTCCTTGACCGAAAGGTCTCGCAGCTGCAGGTTGTGGAGTCTGAGAAACATATCTTGGCGGTAGTGGGGTGGCAGGTACTTCTGCATAGCTTTCTTCATTTTTACCCACTTAGTAATCTTGTCGCTTCCATCTCGTTTGCGCTGTCGTTGTAGATTTTCCTACTATAATGAAGCGTTTTTCTTCAATTTGATAGCAACTAGGTTAATTCGCTTATCCTCGGTTTCCTCATTGTATTCAAATATGCATTCGACTGCTTGAAACTAGTCATGAAGTTGTCGGGATCCATGCTTCTGTGAAACTCTGATAGATCCGTCTTGATGTTGAATTTCTGGTGTGCGCTAAACTTCGACTCCTGTCATGACCTCCTTTGATAGTGAATGTCGAAATGGTGTGGTCGATTTTCATCGTTGCTAACATCTTCACGATGAAACAAATTTAGATCGTCATCGCGATCTTCTCTTCGACTCTCGAGGTCCGGGTTGAGGGTGATGTTGCCTTTAGTCCTGTCGTCCATCTTGGCCAGTGATGACCTCGACCCGTAACTATGCCTACAATTTATCCTTTAATTTATATTTCAAAGGGTAGTATGCAAAAATAAATATATAATTTTAGAAAATATTTCGCACAGTTGCAAGTACTACGCAAGTATACGTATCGTATCCAGGTAATACGTGTTATATTAGATCCCGATTATCGATCCTACGGGGAATATTAATTTTAGAAATTAATAGATTTTCAAATTAAAAGTAATTATAATTTTTATTTCTTTTCAAAAATCATATTTTAAGTTTTATGAAATTTCTACTAGTTGTAAGTAAAGTAACGATAAAGTAAAGGTTGATGCAAGTATAAATAAAACAACTTTCTCCTTTTCAATTAATCCAAGATTTATCGGAAAACAATCGTTCGTTGAGAACTTGAAATTATGGTATTGCGCCGAATAGAAGCGTTCGTATTCTTTACGCTTCGCTCGATAGTATAAAGAACGTTAGGCTAATCTATAGATTGGTTCGCGATGTATTATTAGTAGAATGGGTTAATCTAGACTCGCAACTTCAGATGTCCAGAGTGGTATTATCGGCCTACTTAGTGGCACGTTCTCTTACTATAAACAAAATTAATAGAATTTGAGTACGTCACTCTAAAAGCCTAATTAATTCTACGCCCGATAAATAATATTTTCCTATTTATTTGCACTTCATCTTGAATAACCTGCACATGACCTTCGATTACATGAATTCATGTGATATCTACTAATTAAGAACTCATCTCTGGATAGATCTCGAGTGCTTCATACAGATTTTAACGATTTAAATGGTCGGTTTAAAAAGTAAATTAAGATCGGTATGAATATCATCACAATAATTTTAAAATTGAGTTTAAGTTCTCAAACGAAATCGAAATTATCTTTATTATCTTTTCATAGTTGAAATGAGAAAAAAAATGAATAATCGAACGCATTTAATTCACATAACAAAATATATTTATAAAGCTTTGAATCAAGATTACAAATACTTTATACGAAATGTTTCTTCAGTGATTCTTTGACTCTCTTGACTCCGATACGAAAGTACTGAGACTTAGCAATGCATGAAGCTCTTACAAATTCTCACTTATTACTCAAGGAATTGAGTAGTAACACTCAAAGTAACT
The DNA here is from genome assembly GCA_022702705.1 of Papilionanthe hookeriana x Papilionanthe teres. Taxonomy (NCBI): domain Eukaryota; kingdom Viridiplantae; phylum Streptophyta; class Magnoliopsida; order Asparagales; family Orchidaceae; genus Papilionanthe; species Papilionanthe hookeriana x Papilionanthe teres. Next base: position 20,846,361 of record CM040421.1, read on the forward strand.
AAAATAAGCTAAAATAAACTCACTAAATACTTAAGAAAAGTATTTGGTGACTCTCTAGAACTATGTTCGGGCGCGGTAGAGCTCTCTTTTCTGTAGGAATGTCTCATATTTATAGAGCTTCAAAAATGACCAGGGGTTTCTTAAGGCACCTCTTCAAAATTCGTCCAAATTCGATGAATCTTCTAGAAAGTAATCGTGGCGCTAGGCGCAGGACTCTGTGACCGGATCTTCGCACCCCTTCACTTTGGATCGCACCTCTTCGCGATTAAAGCCGTTTTCCCGTGTCCGGATGCGTTGTATCACGTGTCACCATGTATCGGGAGTAACTTCGTCTTCAGAAGGTCGATAACCGCTAATGCCGTCAAAATAATCGCTCGAAATTGTCAAAAAATCTTAACTGCTTCAGTATCGAACTGGTGCCTAGCGCCAGACCTATAATTTTGGGAACTTTGCTTTTTAGCTCTATTTTTTCTCATTTTTGCTCATTTTTGCTCATTTTTCCTTCTTAAACTCTTTTTTTCACCACATATATCCAAAAACATAAAAATACGTTTCATTAAAGCATATTATCCTTAAAAATTGAATCATAAATAAGACATAAAAATATATACTTTTTAAGTGGATCAACCAGTCATCATTGTAGACGACAAATCCCTCGTATTTCTTCCTTGGTCAGGTTTGACGGATATCGACATGGTGGCATGACTTGGTGTAATTTGGAAAGAGATGAGAGAAAGGAGAAGACAAGAAAAGGAGAGAAGGAAAAATAATTTGGGTGCTTGGGTGGGGGCGGATACTGGGAACCTTAGGCTTGGACTAGGGTCGGTCTAGCTCTGATACCAATTGATACCGGAGTCAACCCAAACCATGATGCAAATGACACATTTTATTGCTGATTTCAAAAGGGTATAAGGACGACTCTACAACAATAAGACAACATAGATAATGATAAATGCAACTTGTGGACATATAAACAAAAGTAAATAATAAAAGACAGAAACAACCCTCTCGAGCAGGTGCTGTAGATCCGAGAGTGGAAGGATCTGTGAGGAGGTGCTCAAAGGGTGGTGACCGGCTGGAGGATGCAGAGACGACCGGCGGAAGGGTGTAGGGCAGCTTCGTTCGGCAAAGGGTCGGTGGACTGGTGGGGCCGGTGCGGAGGTACAACTGTCACTGGCGGGACAGAACTGACCTGCAATCGCACAACCCCGGCTGTCCTGAGTAAAAATGAGCGCTTGCGGGATCTGTAGGTGGTTGGGGCGAGAATGAGGGGCGAACAACAGCTTGTCTATGCTGAGGAATGGCGCTAGGGGAAGCTTCGAGCAATTGGGGGCGAGCAGGAGTGTTACCACAGAGAGTTGGGATGGTTGTTGAGGATGGAAGGGACTGCACAGGGATAATATCTCCCTGGACAAGGTACAACCGAAGCACTGCTCACAATCGGATACAACCTTCTGAAAGGGTACGCCTTAGTGGCACACCTGAAATCAGAGAAGGATTAAAATTGTTTAGCAATCAGCATACCACAATTATAAATAAGATGGGAGTAGAAGGTAGACTAGGTAAGTAGGGAAAATAGGTAAGGATTAAAGAATAGTGGACACGAAAAGGCAGGAATTTGAAATGCAGCCCAAGTAGGAAGGGAAGGATTAGGAATGAGATAAATTATAGCATGAGATGGGGAAGTTTTCGCCCCAATTGGTTTTAGCCGGTCCGGTCCAGCCTAGAGGAATGGCGAGTGTTACCACAGAGAGCTGGGATGGTTGTTGAAGATGGAAGGGACTGCACAGGGATGCACAGGGATAATACCTCCCTAGACAAGGTACAACTGAAGCACTGCTCACAATCGGATACAACCCTCAGAGAGGGAACACCTTAGCGGCACACCTGAAATCAGGGAAGGATTAAAATTGTTTAACAATCAGCATAGCACAATTATAAATAAGATGGGAGTAGAAGGTAGACATAGGTAAGTAGGGAAAATAGGCAAGGATTAAAGAAGAGTGGACACTAAAAGGCAGGAATTTGAAATGCAACCAAGTAGGAAGGGAAGGATTAGGAATGAGATAAATTATAGCATGAGATGGGGAGGGGCGGAAACTTCCGCCCCAATTGGTATTAGCGGGTCCGGTCTAGCAGGAAGGCTGGACTGGTCATGCTTGTGCCGGCCAGAACCCCTGGGCCCCGCCTCACCTTGTTTGTGAGTAAAAGAAGCCAGCCTAAGCTACGAAGTTGGGGAAGAAGCAATAGATGCGGCTGTTTGGTTTTTTGTGGTGCGCATTATTCACATAGTTGGGAACTTTTATAGAACATTTTCTTGTTTCAGCTCTGTTGGATCTAACGTAACTGCTTGTTCGTTTTGATCTATTAGTTTAATCAATCACAGAACACCCCAACTTTGTGATCATTATTTGAGAAACTTGCTTGTTATCATATCATGCTTTAGCTTCACTATTTTGATTAAATATTGGTTGATTTCTGGAATACTGAGACTTTGTTGTGGTTGCAAATGCAATCACCACATCTGTTTTGTAGCCTTTTGCGTGGATTTTGTATGGCTGTGAGAAGTATATGCAAATCTCATGTAAGACATAATGGGGTTCATATATCTATAGCACTAATCCTTGAATGGGCAAAAAGAAAAAGGAGGTCTTGTCAAACTTTGGGTCCAAAAGGCTATTCAGTCCAACAACACAATAGAATGTAGGAATTTATTTTCAACTATCGAGATAAGCCTCAAGAGTCAAGAACAAATAAAGAAATTTGGTATTTAAGAGGAAAGATTCATATAATGTGTAAATGAAAAGGTATAATTATAAATTTAAGAAATGAAATTTATTTTATTAAAAAATATTTAATAGAATTTCGTTAGAAAAACAAAAAAAGCATCAACTAATGGAATGTAAAGGTAAGAAATCAAATATATTTGTGATTGACTAAAAAATTAAATATAATTCTAAGCAAAGAATTACAATTGATGCAAATTGAAACAATATATTAGCTTTTGTTGAAAGATCTGCCTTTGTAGTGAGGATCAATCATTTAACTCTATTGGATTTGTTGAGAGAAATGCCAAATGAGCTATTCATAGAAACTCAATATATATCTTCAATTATTGAAGCATAAACATCAAAGTACATGATATGCAATATGAGCAATAAAAATGGCAGAATTTTTAATGTAATATCAATATTGCAAATGTCATTATAGTGTCTGGCTAAAATGATATTACATGTCATGAATGATTAAAAATATCAATTGCTTCGCAATGATTGACTGTATATCGATGTCTGTGATCATTCATATGAAAAATAGTATTCAATGAATTTATATGTTAACATATTTTTGTAAAATTGCATTAGCCATATTGGCCTGTATGGTGTTTCAGCTATTCATCATAATAGCTTTTATAGTTATATATTTACATAGCTGTTCTGCCAAGATATCGTAACAAAAATAGACTTTTAAACGCCTAATGGAGTCCAATATCTCCCAGACCCCAATGTACTATGTGGGCCTATCAACCCAACTAGCTAATCATATTACAAAATGTTCTACCGACATTACATTCATCATAAACTCGTATGTGTTTATATTTACAAAACGTTATAATAACTTTCTATAAGCAGTATGCTTAGATCTTATTACACATTAAGAAGAACTAAGGCTTCATAGTGAACTTTCTGCAAAAAAACAAATAAGAATTATTAGATGACTTCACTAACCTTCAAAACTATAAATAGTTACGCCTAATTAATGTTTAAAGTCATAATGATCTTGATTAAAATTACGATCCATTTTAATAAAGCACTATAAGTAGTCATGATTTAATTGTTAATAATTTAATCATTCAACGCCAAGTTATCATAATTAAATACTATAAAAAGATTTAATGACCATAATTAAACTTTAATTATCCTTAATATATATGTTATTATTTATGCATTAATTTTAAATAGCTAATAATTCTACTTTGTTTTGCTATGATGAGGAGTTCTTCCACTGCCCACCTTGCATGAACTTTGATTTGCTATTCCCTTAGATCATTGCATACTTTAACATGTTACTAGAAAATTTTGGTGTATTTTTACAGGATTTAACCATATCAGGTGATGCTGACATATCTGGGAATAAACTAGTTAGTAGAGCTCATCTAAATGACTTCTCTCTATCATTGAAATGGAGTGAAATTGGTAATTTTCGAATGTTTCTGATTCAGGTGAGATCTTTGCACTTCTCTTTTTCATATCTCACAAAACATACATAATTTATATTATTTGCATAATATATATTCTCCATTATGAAACTATTTACGCAACACATCCAAACAATATCCAGTATATTTTATATTCTGGATATTATGAAACCATTAATACAGTTAATTTAAATAGGGGACAAACAATTCTGATGCGAGAATCATTGATGCCATGAATTTAAATTCGTTTTTCCACTGATGAATTGTTGATAATATTGAAATAGTAACATTAATATGTCATCTATCAATTATCAATCAGGTTATTTTATCAACATTTAAATCTTAAGACAATTAATTTATGTGATGATTACTTTGCATTATTTGATGCTGGGTAACTTTTCCTTGTATATTACCATTTGGGGCATTTACGCACATACCACCCAATTTATATGTATTACATACTAACATTTAAACTTCACTTTTTACATTTATATTATCCAAATCTTTCATATCACATAAAAAATTTCACTTTTTTAACTTTTAAAAAGTGAAATACACCTTTTTATGCATAAATAACGTGGCATATATTTAAAAATTGAAGTTTAGGTGTTAGCAATGTAAATACATAAGAATTGAGTAGTATGCATGTATTCTTCCATCACCATTTTAAATATTTATCAAAAATTCAGTTTTCAAAGAGTTGATGAGAAGCATTCTACTCACCTATTTCTCATACATCTCATTTGTTTTGTTTTTGTCCTTTTTTTTTTACAGGGTGTGATGAGGGTTTTTCTGAACACTGTTGTTATGCCCTACATAAATATTCATCTCCGTAAAGGATTTTCTATACCTTCTTTTCATGGATTGACTCTTCAAAATGCTCAATTAGTGACCACAAACTCAAACATTATCCTGTGCTCAGATCTAACTTTTTTCAACTCCAGTTTCATCACAGGTATGTACAGAGCATAAAAATTGAAGTAGCAAAATCATGTAAAGTTCGTAAATTTGAAGAATGTCTATTCCCATTCTGCAATTATTTAGAAGCCAGGCCTGTACAGTTAGCACAGGAGTTATCTTGTTTTGTTTAGTTAGAACGAAGCCCAACTCCTTGAATGAATTATAAATGTTTGTTTCACTTAATTAGTGCTGTGTATGAAAATGAGCTGAAAAGAGCATGTGCATGAATGTGGGATATGTCCTTTGAAAGCTGTGTACTTTTGCAGAGAGGTTAAAATTGTAAATAAAATATTTGAACTTATCTTAAACTTTGACTTCAAATTTTACTTTTGTGGAGGAATGTATAAATATCATAAATGAAATCTCCAGTGGTACCAAAAAAGGTGATTGGAGTTCACATGCAGCTTTTTATGGACCATCACTGTTGACCTTCTTCAACCTCCATGTGGGTGGGGGTGGCTGTGCAATAACTGTAGGACAATAAAGTTTCTTTACTTTAGGTTGTATATTCTTCTCAGCTGATTTAGAACGCATTAATTATTATTGAATCGTATTAGTTATTATTGAATCATATTAATATTATAAAATTATATTATACAAAGATTGCATTTAGGGGTGTAAATGAACTTTATTGATGTTTGATTTGGCTCATTTAAAAATAAGCTGTTTTTCTTTTTTAGTTATTTGCCTAACTTGTTTATTAATCTAGCCAAATATTGTTGCAAAACAAATTAAAGTGATAAATAGGACAATAGTGAAAGGATAATGAAAATTTTATTACATTGCAAGATTAATATAAGTAGTTATTTTTTATTTCTAGGAGGATTGGTTGACTTTCACATGTTTCTCATATAGTTATGGTTGGTCCCCTTCACTTTTGAATGGCATTCATAAATTATTAAGGGTGTCTTCATTTGAAGCCTAAAGCTGTTTTGGATTTTGGATCCATATTTACAAGAGATGATTTATATGAGTAGCTCAATGGATTTTCTTTGCTTAGAATGATACTTGAGCTCTGGATATTGTGTTGGAAGGTTGATTCAATCTAAGCCCAAATGATAACACATAAATCTCAATGCAAGTTGCATGGATAAATTTTTTAAAGCCGAGATCATTTGGACTTTCATTTTAGCAACTTTACAATCAAATTGAAGATCATAATAATACGAACCTAACAATAATAAAAATGACTGGATCTAAGCTCTAATGAGCTCAAGTATAATTAAAAGTTTTGAAACATTATTGAATAATCAAATGATCTTTAAATATGTTATGTCTATAATCAAATATTTTTGAAGAGAGGAATCCAACCAGATCAAGATCAATTAATTATGATATCATTAAATCACTTAAATATTAAATGAACGAGATCAAGATCAATCAATCTAGAGAGAAAATTATTTGAATTCCATTTTTACAGCCCTGCAAGTGAGCCATCAAAATATTTATGGCATCACATATGTTTAGCATATATGTGACAAACATTATACAAGTGATTTACTCAAGTAAAACTAAAATTTTCTGATACTTTTACATATAATATTTGTATTTTAATTCTTTTGTATGATACTTTAGTGTCTCAATCAAACCTTTGTTACTACTAACTAGGCCCCATCAAAGGCTATGTTTTTTTTTTCATATTTATTTAATGAGATTATTATTATTTTTTTAAAGGCAGTCAGCAAAGTTTATGGTACAGCTATCCTTAAGATTCTCCATAAGCTATATTATATTAAAATGTGGCGACTGTTTATGACTTTTAAAACTTAACTTTTTGTTTAATTAGGGGGCTGTGAATCCTTTCACTATTTAATTATATTTAACAATATATAAAACAATTGCTTTGTACTACTTGATGTAAACAGTTAAACATAATCAACATTAACTGCTGAAGATAAGGAAGCTATTTGTTTTACTGCAATGTTTTTATTATGCACTTTCTATGTGCAATATAATTATGATATTGTAATTTTCTTACAGAAAATCAGAAATACGCTGTCAAATTATACTTCATTCTCTGGTCATCTTTAATTCAAGCGATTTAATTCAATTTTTAGGAATTAGGTTTTGATGGTAGAGACCTTACGGTCGGTATAGATGAAATGATGTATAAAAAATAAGTGCGATGAAATAGATAATTTTTATGTGAAATGTTTAGGAGCCGTTTGGATTATTTTTATTTATTTTGTTATTTTTTCTATTTTTTATTTTTATTTTACATTTTTATGTTTTTATATGAAACAATATATATTTGATAGCTAGGTTATAATAAATTTAGTTAGTTTTAAAAATACTTAAAATAATTTTTACAAGTTTGGAATATTTTTCAAAGCAAATTAATTTATTTTTTAAAATAAAAAAAATGAAAACATGCTAAAAATTCACTGAACATTCATATTTTTAAAATAAAAGCAAAAGTAAAAATAAAATACAAAAAAAGAAAAGTGATTCCAAATAAGGAAAAAAACTTGTGTGCGTTGTTCGGAAGCTGCTGCTGCGATGCACTCATGGCGACGTTTACTTTGCGCGATCAGTGCGTCACAGTCAGTTGTCCGGATACAGCTCTCTTTCGGACAATGTACGCAAGTTTTTTTTACCAAATAAGCCTCTATTTAGGAGTGCTTTTGTTTATGTTATTTTTTTTTAATAATTTATCTTTTGATTTGAAATAAAATATATTTAATGATATATGCTTATTGTTTCTATAAATATTCAATATAATATATTTTATGAGTGATAAAAAATGAATTGACTGATTTAAAAGTAAAAAATAAAAAATACTTTAAAATGGACTAAAAATGCATGTTTTTTAAAAAAAAAAACATAAATAAAATTAAAAAAAAAATTATATCTCAAAAAAAAAAAAAAACCTTAAGGAAATAAAATATGAGACTTGTCCTAGATGAAAAAATTTCATCTATTTTAAAGAAAAGTAGAGTAAAGTTGGATCCAAATTTCGTCCAACAAACACACCATCCAGATGAGGACACTAACAAGAATGAAGAAATGATAATTCGAGTGTTTGAGATGCAATTATGCCTCATAAATGATGCTTTGTTCCAATTTTTCTTTTATGCCTTTGACTCCCAACTCTTTTTTGAATGTGAGGAATGTCTAGTTCTTCTAATACTTGAATGAAAAATATAACGCATGTAACAAAATTGTGTGTGATGGGATAGCATATGTTTATAAATGTGTATGACACCATTAATTTTGCATGGCGTTATGATTATGATTATTATCATTATTATTATTGTAACATGAGGCTTATCATATGCAACAATACAGAAAAGTCAACAAGCTAAGTCAAAAGAAAAAGAATGATCGAGTGCCACTAAGTTGGCAACACATTCCAGAAACAGAAAAAGTCGGTCAGGCACCGCATGAGTACACATTTGCTCCTAATTTTATACATAAATGAGATTTAGAGGTACGGTACGGGACGCGAGTAAGCAGCTCCTGGTTCTCGTCACATAGTTCCGCCCGACTGGCACCTCAGAACCCGTGCTCGTACATTATTTCTAATACATAACTCTCATAAGGACTCTAAAAAGTAAATATAGAAAAGAACAAAAAGGACTCGACTTGCATGAAAATAGAGTTAGCATAAAAAACTATCTACATGCAACGCATATGAGCCATGTTTGGCGGGAGGAGCTTAGAAGCAACTACATAAAAGAGTTAGTCATTCAAATTATTACTTGCTCCTCTCTATTACACGTGTGTGTGTTTTAGGTATGACTCCTTACAAGAAGACCACCCCGAACATACTAGTGTACGCATTTCACACCCAGTAAACACACAAAGTAGCACAAAAGTGATGTCGGCTGTCAGCAAACAAACTAGCAGAGAACTATAGTTGGAACATCGAAACTGACTACTTAACATCCTAGTCCTTAACCTAGCGCACCATCTAACGTAGAGTGCCCTATCACAACATCTAAGTGAGTGCAGGGTTAAGCACAAAGGCTGGCGTATGTTTGACAGGGTTGCCATCTCCCGCCCCATCCTAAGGATCCATGGATTCTAATATGTGCCACTAAATGCAATTATTAAAAAACTTACGTTTTAGAAGGTTGACCTTACTTATGCTCTAAGCCAGGGATGCAAGTAATTTCAAAGTATTTTTGAAAAATATGATGCATGAAGCAATAAAAATATATAAATTTTTATACTTTTTACAAAATGTTCTAATAGAAAGAAAAGTCTAATGGCACCTATTAGACTTCTTGGAACCTTAGCACAACATACGTATGCTAGTCATGGTGCGATAGCAAATATTGCGCCACTGAGGCATCCTCATAGGTAATATTTCCTACCAAGGCGTGACCAGCAAAGGGTCACTCACTTAACGCGACAGATTCGTCGTCGAGACAACCAAAAATGCACATGCAAATGCAATGTATTCTAGTGCTTCATGATATCTCCGTCGAGGCGGGAGTGATTGCGAGATAGCAAACATTCATCAATATGGTGACATATACCCATGACAAATGCACCGCTAGTGTAGAAATGCAAAAAACTTAAGATATATGACACACATATAACATACTGAGGTGGTGTCATGGGTGATGTAACTTGCACACTGAATATAGTTAGAGGCCTTTGGAGCATGATCTGTGTTACGTGGTGGTTGTTCGCCCAAGTGAACACACATCAAATACTTGGAGGATTCATAGGCATTTGGAGTGTGTTCTGTGCCATATGATTCAACATGGGCATTCTTATGGTATGCATAAGTGATGCCATAGGTAAAGAGGTGATGCACATACAAGACACACAACGAGAAGTGAGATGATGTATTTCTCACTAGAGAGAAATGCATGTCGTGTGGGCTGATATGAAAGCCGTCCTAGAAGAGGACACGTGAGTGTCCATAGCAAGTGTACATGAGTAGTGACTCAAAAAGGTACCAACAACAGTTTGGAGCGATGTCGTAGAAAGTGGAGTTGTGTGATCCCTGTTAGGGGAGATTCGCACAATGGATATGCTTGGTGAGCAAGCCATCCTCGAAGAAGAAACATGAGTGTCGGAGGTGAGTGTTCGAGAAATAGTGACTCAAGTAAAGTACCTACGACAGTCCAAAGCAGTGTTGTAGAAGGTGGAGTAATGTAGTTCTTGTTGGAGATAACTACATATCGGATGGGCTTGATGTGCAAGCCATCCATTCATATGACGTGTGCATGTGAGGTAGGTCAGCGAAGGCACAAGTCCAAGTGAAAAGATTCAAGCATGTAGGTCATGAACACACAAAATGCTATGCAAACAAACATGTAAATGTGGAGATTGCATGTGATGCAAAGTGGCATAAATAGAGTAATGTGCCGTTGGGACGCACAATTACTCATCACAAACATATGAAGGCATATGCTCGTAAGAGCACGATAGTGTGAAAGTGTGGATGTGCTAGTGCGGGCAATGTGAAAAGTATGTAATGAATGTAACATACCAAATGCAAATGATCGACCAATCGATCGAACCGTGGGCCATACCAATTGATCAAGTGGATCGAGGGTACTGATGTGCGTGGCTGATCGACGAAGGTCGATCAATAAGATCGGGCCGGTGGAGGCCGATCGATCGAGTGGACCGAAGATAGTCAATCACATCGGTGGAGGTCAATTTACAGAACATGCAAAAATGGATAGTTTCAATGCATATTTTAAAATCATGTTAAGCACACGATATGAATGCAAACACAAACAATATGAGACCCAATTAGGCCGAACGACGAATCGTGCTCGTCCGAACATTTTCACGAGAAAACTAGGGTGAGTGACGAAGTCATCGATGTTAATCTGTTACTCAATAACGGAAGGCCTACCTTTAGCCAATCGGTAAAGTGAAGGAACTTTTCTGTAGGAGAAAATCTTCACGAACGTCAAGGATTTCTCATACGAACATAGCCATCATCTTCTAGGGAACGGAGATTGAAGGGATCATGCATTCTCTAGCTCAGGATGGTTTCCTCCCATTTGTCAAGTGATAAAGCCACCGAATGGCCACGAGGTTGCAAGTATACCAGATGATTAGGTGGGGTTCTAATAAAAATTGTAGGCTTTGCTCTTCGGACTCATAATGGGATCACAAATCACCTAACTTATGAGGTCCTCTAAGCACAAAACAAAAACCCTAACCTAAGTCCTCTAACATCAAGACCTAGGGGGCTCTAAGAATGGATACTTCATGCGATTGAGGGATTTCACCTACACGATGGTTGATCGAATCGTTGCTCTCGTAGGAAGAAGCTCTCATCGCCAAAAAGAGTGACGAGGCCTCAGGGTTTTGCTTTCTCCAAAGATGTGAAGAAGCTTTCCTCGTCGAAGAGAACAAGAAAATCTCTGGAGTTCTCCTTTCCTAAAGCGGCGAGTAAGCTTTCTTCGTCGCAAGTCACCGGAGACAAGGAAGATGATCAGTAAAGTGGAAGAAGTGAGGAAAATGGAGGAAATGGACTTGTCTTATCTTCTCCTTGAGGAAGAAGAAGAATCCTCCTCCCAAAGATCCTTAGAATCCCCTTGAATGGTCTCCTTGCTCCAAAACCCTCTCCAACAACAATGACAGACAATCCCTAGCCAAATGCACATTTTCCGCCAGTTTATTTTGATATGATGGTTCTTAGTCATTTTCCCTATCTGACATGGAACAAAAATAGTCTTGCATTGCCATTTTAGGTGAATACACAGGCAAAAAAGGGCGTGGACCACCAATCATGGCCACCTCGCCTGTAGGAATCTAGGGATCGAAGGGCAAAAATCACAAAATAGATCGTGGAAGCATGGCTCGCGCCACATTTGATCATGGTCACACCATCGCATAAAACGTCGTGAACGGGGGTCTAGCGTGGCCTACCCGGGGCCCGGTATAATTACGTTGGGCGCTCGGTTTAGTCAGTGTGGCCATTGTAGCA